>VZTG01001451.1:731399-757731 GCA_013397845.1 Melanocharis versteri
GAGGTCTGTGTGTAGAGAGAATAGAGCTGCCTACGTAGACTAATGCACTTTATGGATTGCTGTGGGCGTTTGTGATTGTTTTCTCAGGAAAAAAATGGGGTTTGATGCTTTTGTTGAACATGTTGCAGTCTTAGAACAGAATGTTTGGGTTAGAAAGGACCTTGAAGATAATCTCATTCCAACCCCTCTGGCTTGGGCAGGGGCATCTTTTGCTAGACCAGGCTTAAAGCCCCACCCAGCCTGGCCTTGAACGCTGCCGGGGATGGGGCAAAGCTGTAATTTGCTGTGAGTAAAATTCCTGCTTTACTGTAGTGGATTCTTGGATAGAATTAATCCAAAGTACAGATCTATACTCATTACTAAAGGTTTGGGTTTTTTTTAAATTGATGCTCTGAAATTCTGGATCTGTATCATCTGAGAGGTTAATCTGAGCTGGTTCTTTACTGTGCGTTGTCCTGGGCAATCTGAACTGCAGCAGTTTAGTCTTTGTAGTTTTGGTCAAATACCTGTCTTGTTGTGGTAAATAGATTCTGATCTGCTAATTGCTCTGATTGTTCAGGAAGGAAAAAGAACTTTGAATTTCACTGGAAGAATAAGTATTGACTATTATCTATATAAAGATCCATCCTGTAACTTGCTCTGTAAGTGAAAATTTGGTTTAGTGGTCAATGGGTCCATTGTCTGTGACACCAGAGTAGATTGTGGTGGAAAGGCTTTCTTGCTGTTTTAACACATAATCCTAGAAACCTCTGCATGGCCTATAACCTGGGTAGCTGTGTAAACAGAATCCCCTGGCAGATAAAGAATTTTACTAGTAAAACCAAAGCCTTATAGACATTATTTTTTACTCATTATCATGCCGTTAGAGCAATTATGAGTGTTTTGCCAATGTGAACTAATAATAGAAATAGTGCTAGATACATGTTCTTAATACAGGCTTCTTAACACAGGCTTGTAAGATGGATGGTGAGTTTCTTAGTCATTTGAAAGTGTTATTTTCCACCACATCATTTTTTTTTCTAAGACTAAGTACCACCCTTTCTGCAGTTTTATAAGTACCTTAGTTCAAAAGAATATTTGCCCTTACTGGAAATAAAAAGCATTTTGCTCTTCAGCCTGGTTCCAGGACTTGCCAAAACCACTTAGTGCAATAATGCTAGAATGTCACCAGACAGCAAATGTCTCTGCACATTTTGCACCTAAAACAACTGCATATGAAAGAGTTTCCAGGGATACATGAAATAGCAAATAAAAGCTGGCAGAGAGTAAGTAGTCCAGTAAGCTGTTGCTTCCTCTACTCCCATAAGGGGAATAATATATGTGTCTATATCTAAAGTGTAGAAGTTAACCTTTTTTTACACGTGAATCAGATGATGGGTTATAAGCCCTGAAAGCAGATATAAAAGATGCTAATAAGTACTTGAAGGATGTTTGGTTACCACCATTCTATGACTTATAAGTGAAAGTTATATATAAAAAATTGTCTTAAGGATTGGCTAGACCTCTGCATATTTTGGTATTGATTTGGTGAGATCATAACAGGAGAATTTTTTATCCACCACAAAGAATAGTCAGCTTTCCAAAAGGTGACATCAGTGGTCCAGAGTAACTCATTCTGCCAGTGGCTAACAACCATGTGTTAAAGGAACTTTTTTTTAACTTTTTTTTTATGATAAGAGTATTTTTCACATTTCTAACCCATAGGGAAACTGGATTTTTTGATAGTTCTTGAGTAGAAAGGTGGTTTTTTGTTTGAAACAGAAGTGCTGGGTTTTGGTGGAGGTTTGTTTATTTGTTTGGGGTTGGTTGATTGGTTTTGGTTTTGTTTTGGGAGTTTTGCTGGTTGGTTGGTTGGTTGGTTTTTTTGACAACCCCCTGTATAATAGTCAAAGGTGGTTTTGTGGAATAACTGAAATATGTGACTCCTATTGAGCTGACCACCAAGCAGCACCCCCAGATCCCTTTCTGCATGGCTGCTCTCCAGACACTCCTCTCTCAATTTATGTTCATCCCACGTGCAGAATCCAGCATTTATTCTTGTTAAATTTCATGCCATTGATGTTTGTCCAAATGTTCCCATCTATCTAGATCCCTCTGCAATTATTTTATTTGCTATGGCACTGACACTGATGTATGTACTGGATCTGAGGTACTGCAGTCATAATGCAACCATTCAGATATAATAAAGTGCTTGTGACATCGTGTCATCTGAGAAATAGTACCAGTGTTTTAAAATCACTTGTCTATAAGCTGATACTTAATGTTTCTGAAGGTTCATGATACACATCTTGCTTCTTGTGAGTTTGTTCTCCTTAATTAACATAGAATAATACAGTGCAGATGGCCATGCTATGTATATGTAGTTCTTTCCCTGCCACCTCTCTTCACTTCAGCACTGCTAATATAAAAAATGTGAGTCTTTGAGAATATTTGTCGTTGCTGTTCTGACACTGAATCTATTCAGAAAAATGAGCCAGCAGGGCCACAGTGCTTTTCATGGAGCTAAAGAGAGGAAGACAATGCAAAATAGATAGGGGCAAGCATCAAGTGCAAGCTTCTGTGCTAAGACTTATCAAGGAAGTGTTACCTGCCTGAAATTTTTCATGGATTTGCTGCCTCAGTTTATGAGATTTTATTGTGCATGTTGATTTTCTTAAAAAATACATAATTCTGTTTTAATACTGTGGCTAAGTTAATTTATGGCTTAATGTCTCCAAAATCCTTACATGAAATCAGGAAAGACACATTGTTTCAGAAAACTCAGTGGAAAGGAGTATTTCAAGGACCATTAGGAATGTTTGATTTAGTAAACAAGGTTTGTGTATAAATATTTGATTTACAGAAAGTTGTGATCATCATCATCATTAAAGAATATAAACTAAAAAAGGATAAATAGAATTTTTGGGGGTTTTTGTAGGCCAGAAGCTGGGTTAAGTTATTTTGAAAGAAACTTTTAAGTAGGTATCCAAATGTCTAAAGAGAAGGAAAAATAAATATAGAAAGAGAATTAGACATAAAGAAATCTAATCTCAGGTCTTTCTTTTTTTTGTCTGTGAAAGGTTACCTCTTCAATTTTGCATCTGCTGCTACAAAAAAGATATCTGAATCTGTTGCTGAAACAGCACAGACAATAAAGAAGTCCGTAGAAGAAGGAAAAATTGACAGTATCATCGATAAGGTAATTTATTTCTAGAACTTGATCTGGAAGAGCTGTTTGCTTACCGTTGTTACAACATGTGGCAAATCTGGCATTTGATAACATTTCTTTAGGCTGTCTTTGGATATTACGTCTTTCAAGAGATATTATGCATCTCTTGTCATGATGAACAATGTGGCTGAAATGTTTATTCAAGGTAGACCTGCCAAAAAATGGTCACCCTGCTTTACTCAGTGCTGCACCTATGTTTGTTCAATTCCCTCAGGATGTTGATATGCTGGAGAAAGACCAGAAGAAAATATGAAAAATGCTGATGTAGGTGGAAGGGCTGTAAGAATTTGAGACAGGCAGTTGGGGAATGTCTGTCCCAAGATGTGTGGACTGGTTTCTTCTTGCCCCACAGCTTATTTAGCTGGAAAAAGGGATGAGGTAGCTTGCATCTTAAAGGCATCTGCAGCAGAAGTTGGAATCAGCTTGGCATTGTAGATACTGTATCCTAAGACCCTAGGGGTGTACAGGTACAGTTTCATAAGAACCAGTGAGATAATGCAACACCTTGTTATCCTGTTCTTTTCCCCACACTGACTCTGCTACGTAGTTCTTGCCCTTTCTGTTCCTATCAGCTCCAGTTGCTTAACTTGTGCCAGCAAGTTTCTTCCAGTGCTTTAAGCCACAGACTTGGCAGAAGGAAAAGAAAAATAAGAAAAAGGCAGCAATAAGTGCCATGTAGTGTTCTGTGTTTGCTATTGAGAGTAGCTTGGAAGGGAAGGGAAAGGGAGCTGGCCAAAACCATCCCAGCTATAGTAGGACTGTGCATCCAGGAGTGTCTGACACAGGCAAATCCCTTTTCCTGCTCCTGTCTCTCAGACAGCCCTTCGGGGGAACTCTACAGCATTGCCTGTTTTCTTTTAATACAGTAGAATTCTATTTCTTGATATAATTAGTGTTCGTGTTGTCTTTCAAACAGATCATCAGATGACATCAAATGAATTTCTGTGATGATCACATTTTATATTTTGTCATCAGATTTCATTGACAATTGTCTTAATAATAATTGCAGAGATCTATTTCCTATTACAGCATATCTGAGTCTAATGTAATTTTGATCTACATCAAAGAGGAAAAATCAAGTAACAAGGTTATTTGTTAATTTAATACAAAATAATAATGCTCCTAAGAAACTTTAGCTAAGTATCTACAGCGTATTTTATGCCTAAAATACAATTTTCTTTTTCTGTAAATGTCTTAGAGTAATATGAATTCCCTGTTTCGATTAATCAGTATTACATACAAGAGAAACAAGATTATACCTGTATCATCATAAAGCATTCTTCTTATACCATATAATTTTTTTATTCCATAAATAGAAAAAATTCACATAACTTAAAACCAGAAAAACCACAATAATCTGTTTGTATAACTGACACTGCTATAGTTCTCTCACTGATAATAATCTTAAACTGAAATACTGGGTCACCGAAGGGAAACAAAAGTATAGGAATTTATCAGGATTTAGTTTGAAGACTTCTGTGCATTTTGGCAACTTGTTAGTCCATAGACCTCACTGCATAAAATTTGTATTTTGTGAGTGGTTTAAGTATTCATTTCTACCTTCATCTTTTTTGCCTCTGCTTTCAACCACAGAACATTTGCATTCTTACTTCTAGGTTAAGGCATGCCAAATTCTGAGACCGTTCTCCATTTGTTAAATTTTAACTTCAATATAGGATATTTCAAAATATGATTTCTTCAACGTAAATTTGTCAACAACATAAATGGAGAAGTTAATTTGTTTCAACTAAGCAGGTGTTCTGAAATCCAACTTTACAACTTTGGAAGTCCAGTTTCTTGCAATGGATATATTTCTTAGGCAATTCTTGAAACTTCTGTAAGGCCAAGGGTATCTCTAAGTGTTTAGTGCTTTAAAAATATGTTTAAATAAGTCTAAACCGTCTGTGTTGTCTGTATTTGATACAGTAAGACAGTAAGTGGCTATGTGTAGTATGCTAGTGTTCAAATTATCAGCTAAGATTTTCCATCTTTTTTCCTTGTCCCCTGAACTTGATAAAACTATAAATATAATTTTGAAAGCGTACACAATAGTTTTAAATGCAAAATCAAATGTTTCAGTAAAAGGAAATGTGTGATTGACATGAAGCACCTTTAACTTACACGAAGGGCCACCATGGATATAAGAATATGCATTGTATTTGAAAGCACTTTCTGACTGAACATAAAACAAGAAGAGTGAATTTTTTTTTTTTACTTGTGGTTCTCTAATTTTTATTTTAGACAATTATTGGAGATTTTCAGAAGGAACAGAAGAAATTTGTCCAAGAGCAGCAAACCAAAAAATCAGGTAATGTATGCTTTTTTTGATGATGCCTGACATCACATATGTTAAACGTTGCTGAAAGCTGGATAATTGAGCTATATCAAAAATTAGTCTATCAAAACACTATTTAATGAAATACATTATGGCAGAACTTGATGCATATTAAGTGGAATAGGAAGATTATATTTTTAAGTGAGGTTAGTGTTACGTTATCTCATTGGTTTAGATTTGCTTTTTAAACCAAATTCTGCTTTGTGAAATAAACTCAAAGATCACCATGCTAGCAAAATTGTTTTCTCACATTGGGTTTCATCATTGACTTTTATCTTTTTTAATATGTTACCTGAATGCAATAATTTCTGACAGTTTAAGTATGTAGTGACTCTTTTAATCTTGAAAATGAGCTGGTTTTAAATGGATTGTAGTACAATTTTTCATGGTGTCTGTAGTTAATTTTTTTGTCTGGTTATTTCTTGCACGATTGCTTATGGGATCATGTTGTCTGTATTTCTGTCTTTTTGTCTGTTAGTAAACTTGGGCTTCTCTTAATATATTTCTAAAAGCTTCATGAAAATAGGTAGCTAGATTGGCCAACAGAGGAATAACAGCTGGCCTGACTGAAAGAAGCATTAGCATCAGATGTGGATCTGTGTGGGTGAAAGATCTGGCTGATATCAGCTGCACAGGCAGATAAGCATTGTTAGTTTGAGGGCACAAGAACTATTTGACTGTTAGAGATATATCATATTGTCTCTGTAGGCTGAATTTGCATTGACAGTGAAGAGATTAGTAAATATCTGTACATCTATGATAGTTTATTTTCCTCTCTGTACAGCCCAAAGAACTATTTTGAAAGTATCTGCATAACGATATAAAGCAGCTGAAATGGAGTAGGCTTACTCAGTGTATAACAGGTTGTAATTCATAATAAATTTACAACATTTTCCTCCATTATTAAAGAATTAGTGTCTTCTGGGTGTAAGTTACTTTGCAAACTTAATTTAGACAAAGTTTACACATTTAAAGTGAATCTGGAAATACTATTTGCAGGCAACTTAACCAGTTCTACAGCACTACTTCAGTAGCTACCCTAAGAGGCACCAAGTTCTGACTGGCGCATGCTGCAAAGAAATCCCCACAGTTTTATTTTTACAATAACAGAGATCAGCAACTATTTAGTTACTTTTTTTTTTACCTCTGATAAGCAAAGATCCATTCCTAGGGTTTCTGTCTTACGCCATGGACTTAGTTTAGGAAAAAGACACAATGACTTGGTCTACTGGTGTAACTGCTTGCTTTTGGGACACTATATGTTACCTTAAGTTATTTGGAGTGGGTTTTTTTCAAGTAATATACATGGAATTATCTTCCTCCTTTCAATACTAGAAGCAGCAGTGCCTCCCTGGGTAGACAGCAATGAGGAAGAGACAATTCAACAACAAATACTGGCCTTATCAGCAGTGAGTATTTCATTTCCTGTAAGATTTGAAATTTTCTCTTAGAGAAATTAAAACTACTGGGTTTTTTTAAGTAAGTTTATTAAATTATGTGTTTTCAAGGTAGTATTAATGTGTCTGTCACTGCACTGATCATGTGCAAGAGTAAATATTCTATCGGTTTCAACTTGAACCAAAGCAGATACTCAATATAGTTTTTATTTTTGTAAAGGCTTTAACAGATTGCTTTGCTGCTCTTGTGTGTGAATTATGGTGTCCTTTTTCTGATATCATTTAATGACCATAAATATGTTCTTCAAAGGATAAACGGAATTTTCTGCGGGACCCTCCAGCAGGTGTGCAGTTTCATTTTGACTTTGATCAAATGTACCCTGTTGCACTGGTGATGTTACAAGAAGATGAGCTTCTCAACAGGATGAGGTTCGACCTTGTTCCCAAACAGTAAGTAATTTCTGCTGGTAGCTGTATCATCATGATTTTAATGTGTCTGTAAATACCCATAAATTACTCCTTGTTCTTTTTACCTCCTTCAATTATTTGTGTTCTTCCAATGTGTACGTATATTTTTATCTGCTAGTGTCTAACACATGGAGTATTGCATGTGCATTGCAGTTTAGCAGTTGGAGGTAAGAGAAAAAAGTATGTCTGTGAGACAGAACTAATAAGGACCTGTTGACTTAAGTATGGGAAAGGCCTTCAGTATTTACATGTCCAGTGTGCAAAGTTAAATTAATTTTTTTTCTCCAAAGAAAGGTAAAGGCAACAATAAAAATGTTCTGATCTGTTGGTGTAACTGACATCCCAAAAAGGTGATTACAGATAGTCAGAGGCCCATCCCCCCCGGAGAAACAGCAATAGAATGTGTCACAGAAAAGCAGCAATGCAAGCAAGAAAAACTGGATTTGGATAGGAAATCGGAAAAGCTCTGTGTTGCAGGGCTTTATTCCAGAGCTGTTATTCCTTGTCCAGTCCCAGACTCTGTTCCTAAAGCTTGTTTCACAACTCAACTTTCTATTTAAGTGGGAGTTCCCAACATTAGTCTCCTTATCTAAGGATGAAAACGGGAAAGAAAATCTTTCCTTGTGACATTTTCTGTCTTAAATATCCTCCTTTTATAAACCTTTCCAGTTCCTCATTCTGTTTACCTTCTCTGTTGTTGGTTCTGAAGATCTGTCCATATTCTCTGATGCTCTGTCTTCAGCCTCTGGTCATGCTATCCTTGCCTTTTCTACCATATTGCTTAATATTTTTCTCACCTGTTCTTAGTCTCAGTGGTCAGTTTGCCTGAATAGGTATGAAGGTTACTTCGTTCTTTCCTAACCTACACAAGTTCCTCCCCACAGATCTTTCCATTTCTGCCTTCTATTGCCTCTGGGTTAAAGTTGGGTCTTTTCTTTCTTGCTGGAGGGATTTCAGAGGGAAATGTTACCTGAGGTAGAGGATAGTCTCCCACTTACCAGAGCTGGTCATTTCCAAGATGGCAGTTTCTAGTTACTAAAGGTTCTGTGGACGTACTGGAAGACGTGCAGAAAGTGAAATAGAGCTGCTGCAATCTAGGAATGGCTTCTGCCACCACAGATGTTCCTGTTCCCCCTGATGTCTAGGGAAGATGTAGACAATTATATTTTGACAATAATGAAGTGTTTGGCTTAGAGGAGAAGAGAGCGGGGTTGTTCGGCTTGTTGGGTTTGTTTACATAATTTGTCAGGAGAGATGGAACAGCATCATATTTTTCCATACTATGTATTGCTGCATGCTGTTAAGCTTTTCCTAGAGTTATAACATTGCTATTGTATGTTCAAGTCAATTGCAAATGCCTTGTGAGAGATCAGGAACTTCTGAAATGATGGACTTTTTAAAATGTGTTAATGTCACAAATTGCTTTCTAAGTTTTTACTTAAATGTCAGGTATGCCTACTCCTCCTCTCTGCATATTTAATTTTATTTCACTGCTAGATGGTAAAACGAACTATATTCCAACTGTAATAATCAAAATCTGTTTGTTCTCTGTAGTGTGAAGGAGGAGGTGTTCTGGAGAAATTATTTCTACAGGGTGTCCCTAATTAAACAGTCTGCACAACTCACAGCGCTTGCAGCTCAACAGCAAGCAGCAGGAAAGGAAGAGAGCAAAGGCAAAGAAGAGGATAGTGAACTGAAAGGTATGGGAAACATCTGTTTCGCACAGTTCTTTAACTTAGTGTCACGCTGTTGCCTAAAATCAGAAGAAAAATTTTTCAAACAATATTAAAATTGATAACGTAAACAGCAGTCTTTTAATGAAAGCTTTAGGTTGCACATATAACACCTATACTCATGTTCAGCGTCAAATTTTCACGACTTTTGTAAGTTTAATTAATTAACATATCTGGCAAGTACATCCAGTTGGAGAACAGTTGCCCTGGTAACCCATCCTGCCCCGTGGGAGCCCCTCCAAGGGTTCTTAGCCCTGTATCTTGTTATATCTACGAAGTGTCATATTATTTTGGCCCAGGTGCTGGTGCAGAACAGGATGTCCTTGTTAGAAACTCTTTTTCTTGAAAATAAGACCAAACAGAATTTCAAGAATGTGGCATAATATGTGAGAAAGGGTAACTATTGCTCTAAAGTGTGAGAAAGTGCAAGAAACTATACAGCTATATATTAAAAAGCTACAAATATATAAAAAAAGGCTAAAAATCTTTCGGCGTCAACAAATGCTTGCTGTATACATCAGGTGCCATCACATTTTTTTCCTGGATTGCCTATTAAATCAGGGCTTCTCTCACCATACTTAGTGTCTTTGTGTAGATTGGGGAAGAGGAGACTCTTTGTGCTTTTAAGCTGTTTTCCAGTTTTAGCCAACTTTGTCAGAAGAATGGAAATCTCAAGAGGAGGAATATACTTGGTTTCTAACAGCTCATGACCATTAATGGTCTCAGGTGTGATTTTTGACTTGTCAGAAAGAAGTAGGAGATACCTCTGGTTCACTTGACAGGTACCAGCCAACCCAAACCAGCTGGCATATGGTTTGCTCTTGGCTTTTGCTCATCCCTCATGCTCAACAGATGTTAATGAGTGATACAGGGATAGAACTGCTGTGGTGATGGAGGCAGACACGTGCAGGGTGTGGAAAGGCCCACAATGTATTGTAGAAACAGGAAAAAATGGGGAGCAGGAGGCTACCTGGGATTCAGCCTCGAGATGAAAAACTGCTTCAACAAAGGTGTTTTCAGTTACATTGATCAGTTTCTACAGGTGATTCTTACTGACTTTCTTAGGCACCACTGGACCTCTGTGCATGTTAACAAATTCTGCAAGCAGGAATATTTGCAGCTTAAAGAGTATAAAGCAGTTACTTGCAGAGACACAAAAGATAACCAGTAGCTCATTAAATCTTACGTACTGTTGACACTGCTGGCCTGACTGACAGCAAGCTGATCACTGCCAAGTTAACTTCTTTTTCCTCCTTTTTGAATATAGTGTCTTTCCATATAGGTATTTTTCGTCTCGAGTCACCTTTCTTATTCTTTTTACAGGTCTTTTTTCACAGGTCTTTTACACAACTTAGTAATTTTCTGCACCATCTGAGCTAAGGTTACTCAGCTGGGCCTTTGCTCCTTGGATGGGTAGCTGAACTTTGGGGTGAAGGGGAGGCTACAGGTGGAATTACAAAGCTGGGCTTCCGTGTTGCATATGTGCCTTTCTTGTCAGTTTGTCTCATGTTTCTCAAAGGTTTTGTTTGGAGTGTGCCTGTGTCAGCCTAGGCAAGGTCCCCATCTAGAGTGAAAAAAGTAGTTTTCTCTGAGTTAATATCCAAGCAATGCTGACAGGACAGGCTACTCCAGAATCTACTGCAGACCAAGGGACACCAATTCCCGCTACTTTTATTCAGGACAGTTGTTTACTGTCCCAAAACTATGGCACTTTTAACGGAAGTGTCTCAACTTTACAGGAGAGATGGCATCTGACCCTATTGACCAACAAAAACGTTATGTTTGAGTCATCTGAACCCTTGGAAAGTACCATTCAGTCAAAGTGAAAGTTGTTGGATTCTAGTAAAATTCCCATTGTGACTAAAGCAAAACATACCTTCATTTTAAAAAACAAACAACAAACCCCACTGTCTTTTGGCCTGTTGCAGCTCTTCTACAGTTCAAACCACCAGTGTGGGATATGCAGATAGATTTACTGTCCTAATGACTGTATGTTTTGTAATGGCAAGGATATATGTAGCAGACTGTAGTAAATGCATGTTTTGTTTGACTCAGAAATCGCATAGATTGGGAAGCTCTGAATCATATGTGTTATTTTTGATTTAAGTAACCTTTTTGAAGGTTGGATTCCCTAATTGGAGGCTAAAACTAGAAGTAATTGCCTGTTGGTAGTTCTTCATAATGTTCAGGGTTTCTTCTTAAAGCTAAGTGTCTATAAAATAAAATTGTTAGCCTTCCGTTTCTCTGTCTCCTGCTTAGCTGCTCTTTTCAGAAAGTTAAATTAGCGTGGTTGATGGGAAAGGAAAAGAGACAAATGGAAGACATTCCACATTCTAGTGTGAAGGCTATATAAGATCTATAACACAATGCCAATATCTAACCCTTCTCTAGGTATTAGTAGCTCTGTACTTGGGAACTAAGTTACCTTGGGATGAGAGCACACCAGCAGTGGAGGAGATGATGCCAGGCCAGCAGGTCCAGAGTGATGCTGATGGTACATCAGTCACACCTGACTGGAGCATGGCCCAGTGCACAGCAGCTCTGTCCCATCTGCACGACAGCAGCAGGTGGGGCCAGAGGCACCTCTCTTGAACAGCAAAGGGTTACTGCCATGTCCTACAGCTTCCCCATGCAGGGAATACTGGAACCTCTTTGGCTGCAGCACTGGGTTCAGTAAGAGATCATCTCGAGGTTGGAAGTGGGAAGAAGAGAGAAGATGCGACAGAGCCGTGGGCATTGAGTAGATGAGCTCTAAAAGCAGTGACAGGTACCAATTAGGGAACGATTTTAATTAAAACTGACCTTAATTTTAAAAATTAAACACACAAAAAAATCAGAAATTGCTGAGTTGGCAGGAAGGGTCCACCTGGGCACCCTGCAGGAAGCAGAGCTGCAAGCTCAGAGCTGCAAGCTCAGAGCTGCTTTGCATGTTTAAGCAAAGAGAACTGCTAAGCAAGCACTCCACCACTACCATGGCCTCTCGTGTATGTTAATTGTTCTTGCAGCCACCTGGCTCTTCATTGGAACTCCTCTCCCTTGAAAGCTGCACGAGGAAGAAAGCTGGGGTGTTCCTTTACCTGCCAGGGAAAAGATAAAACCTTGCTTGTAAACAAACAATCATTGTTTTCCTAGCACCATGCTCTAAATACAGAATGCACAGCAAGTTTTCTTAGGAAATTGGGACCAGCTTCTAGGGTTTGTTTCTCAGTGACTTCCTTTGCCTGTGTGGAAGGTAAGGCTGCAGAACACTGTTCTCATGTGCCCTTAGGGGTGTGCATAGTACGTGTGCAGTCTGGTGTGCCCAAGAGCTAACTGGCACCCATGTCAGTAGTAATACCCAGCTAGGGGAGTTTGAGAACTTCAGTGATAGATGGTGACTGGATTTCATGACCAAGTCTATATATTTGTAACTTTAAAGATCTTGGGATGTCATTTTGAGGGTCAGAGGGGTCCTGTCCTTTAAGTTTGGAGTCATAATGAGGAAATGGCTCGCTAAATTTGTTTCAATTAAGAACAGAAAATTGCTTCTATTTGTTTTTGAAAATGGTTCACCTGTGGCTAAATCCAGCCTTTAACTACAAGGATTCCTTAAAACACAGTATTTCCTTGTATACTTAATAGCAATGCAAATCAAGTGAGATTTTTATATATTTAAATGTAATCTTTTTTTTCTCCCTTGATAGAAACAGTACGGCCAAAAACACCACCTGTTACAATAAAGCCTCAAATAAAATCACAAGAGGTAAAAATGCTGTTATATTTTATCTGGTATTTAGTCTGTGAAGCTGTTCCTTAATAAGAATTGTGCATCTTTTTGAGTAAGTTCTGCTGTGAAGCCATAAGAATATCATATCCGACAGTCCTAACCTGCTGCTATTTTGCTGTGATATTAATTTTCAGCATATTATCTTAAAACTCATTTTCAGTAGCAGAAACCGTAGTTTACCTGAAGAATGTTTTCCTTACATCCTGCACATTATGATAAGATGTGATTTTACTCTCAAGAGTGAAATTTCCAAAATGTTTGGAGTAGAAGGTTAGCATTGCATTGAGACACAAGCAGTACCTTCATAAAAATATATTTGTGTGCCATGTTCTGTCCAACTCTTCAAGCAGTGATCAGGCTGAAGTATAGAAAATCTAAATGATGCATTGCAGTAGCAACACTGTTTTATTTCACTTTTGCTTGGTACTGCAAAAACCTTTACCTTAGACGCATAATGACCCTTGTTCATTTCTGGATTGTAAAATTGGTGCCAGAGAACACTCTTGGCAGAAAGAGAGCTGTGCATTCACTTGCCAATAATATGCAGAAGGCAAAGATTTCCAAAGAGCAGTCCTCTCTTAATCTTACTTTGGTGTAGAAAACTATTACTGAATTGTCGTCAAATTTTTAATATTTAAGTCTTGTTCTAAACTACTCAGGAGTTTATTTTTGTTTCTGAAGATTACAAAATCAGAATTAAAGTTGTTAAGAGAATGCAGAAAGACAGCCTAGAATGTAAAGCAGATCATTTTCAGTACAGCTATCTAACATTTTTGTTTGTACAAAAATACTCTTAAAGGAAAAGTAGCCAATAAAGAAAAATAGTTGTGAGAGTAATGTGTTTGGGTTTTGGCAGCTCTATTTAAAAGCAGTCACATGAGTGAAAGTATGTATTGGTGACTTTTTTTACCCTGTCTGGATAAGTTTATACTGAAGTGTCTTGTTCCAGGATGAGGAAGAGATTTCCACAAGTCCGGGCGTATCAGAATTTGTGAGTGATGCTTTTGATGCCTGTAATCTGAATCAGGAAGATCTAAGAAAAGAAATGGAACAACTAGTGCTAGACAAAAAGAAAGAAGAGACTTCAGTAGTAGAAGGTAAAGCTACTATTACCTCTCTTTCTTACATAGAGCAATTCTAAGACCGGTCGATTTAAAAGAAAAAAAAAGTCATAATTCAGTTTAGGAAAGTAGATCTGTGACGGTTTTTTCCAAAGTGTATGAAACAATCTTCAGTGAGATATTGCAGAAGTTAATGATAATTTCCCCCATGGTCAAACCACGTCATATACAGAATGTTAACTGTGAGTGGTTTAAATCCAAAGAACCTAAGAGTTTTAGGTTGCTCTTTTATGAAAGAGTGGGGGGGTGGTTCTCTTTCTCTCCTCCTTTCTCTTTCATAGGTTCTTCTGCATATTAATTGTTTTCTTTAATTGACATCCTTGTAGGTAAAGTACAGTATTTGAAAGTCAGGCTCTGTTTTCTTCTTTTGGCACCAGCTAAAAAGGCAACTTTTGCACCAGACTATGAGCTTGAAGAGGCCTCTGCCTTTAAAGGTTTACAGGCATTTGGAACAGTTAAAATTTAACAAATAGTTCTGAGAATGATGATAAGAAATTAAGTGGAGCTTATTAATTAAAATAATTCAGAAGAACTAGTATCAGTGTAAAGAGCATAAAGACAATCTGTGAGGATGTGTCATACACAATTTACTATGACAACACTTGCATATATAGATGCTTATCACAAAATTTGCAGAATTTTCTTAAAATGTGCTGAGGATTTTGCTGAATCATTCTTTTCTGATTTTTTTTTTTTCTGTCCAATACACAGCCAAGCTTGAGGAATTGTAATGAGTAGTATCAGTTTCTTGCATCTTGTTCTTTGATGGAAGTGTTTCAATAGGTCATTAATGTGTTATTTGTTCAGAGAAATCCCAGCTAGCCGTACTGACTTGGACTCTGGAATTGCGTACCTTCCTATCTAGGCTGAAGTACCAACCAACATGTAACACATCAAGCGCCCATCTCCTCCCCCACACTCTTGCCTGTGATAGGTAGAGCTATTTAAAAGAGATTAACAACACAGGAATGCCTTCTGACTCATTTTTTGCCCTGCAGTATGAAACGATTACCTTTAACCCTGATTAAATGAGCTTGCCTAGCTACAAATGTCAGTGAGGAGAGTACCTTCTTCTTTGTTTTAAACTAGCCACAGTATTTGATCTTGCTTTCTTTTTTCCATAACAGTATATCCACACTTCTACAAACTTCGTCTTTTTATGGAGATTTAAAATTGCAAAGGGAGATTCAGTTGATAGTAGAGTGACAGACTGTAGAAAATGATCTTGCAAACAGACACTCATAATGACTTAGCTGTGCATTTGCTCTTTATATCTTTATTATAATATGCATATAGGAATATAGCCTTGTGTATTAATTAATTCCTACTTGTGATCAATAGGAAGGTGACATTTCTGAAGTTCCTTTAGTTTCTAAGGAGAATAGTCCATAAAGTTTAGAGGATGTAAGAGAGATTCAGTGCAAATTCATCTAGTTTTACATAAATAAGCAACATTCAATATTATCAGTTAAATTCTTACACATCATTTGTCTCTTGTAGAAGAAACTGCCGATTGGGAAAAGGAATTACAACAAGAGCTTCAAGAGTATGAGGTGGTGACAGAATCAGAAAAGCGTGATGAAAACTGGGATAAAGAAATAGAAGAAATGCTGCAAGAAGAAAATTAAACATTTTCACAAAATCACTATAACCCAAAGCTTTTTCAGAGGACTGACATGGATTTCTGCTTTCATATTTTGCTTACAAAAGTATCTTCAGAAGACATAAAAGAATCTAAAATAGTTATAATTCCATATGGGAATACAACCAGTATTTCTGTTCTTTATATGAGCAGTTTCTGAACTTCTATGTTCTTCAAAAGAAAAAAAAGAGGAGGCAGACACTGCAGTTTATATGTTGTAATTAAAAGTGATAACATTAATACATGGTTCAGTTTGAAGCGTTTATGAAGAAGCTCTTCAAAGAGATTTTCAAATCTAAGAATCACAATTTTTTTTGTCTACAGCCTTCTGTTTAGTATGTAAGAAAGGACGTTGTAAGTAACTTAGTCCTTGAAAACAATTCTCTCTTGACATTTGCACTCTGATCCCTGTATAATCTGTAAATGTGTACTATTTTTAAGGTACTTGTAGCTGGTAGATTTCACATGTATTTAACTTCCTTAATGTATGTAGCCAAAGAATTTATAGAAAACCCTATCGAATAACTATCAAGGATTTGTTAAAACATACTAATGCAGACTCCAAAAGAAGCTGATTATTTATCAGTCAGGCAGCAAACATATAAGCATTTAAATTAGAATAGAGTTAGTAACTGCTTGAATTAAATTTGGGGTTGTTAATCATATTGAGATACTGCCTTTCCCCACAGAGAGAAATGGTTTAATGCATTCTTTCTGCAGAAGGCTGTTATGTTGCTATTTAATTTTACTGTCTGAGCTGGGAGCAAATTAAATGCTTCTCCTTATTTTATGTGCTGAAAAATTTATGTAAAAACTTTCACTGGTTTGGACATCTTTATTAAATACTGTAAATATGTATAAAATTTGTTCATTTATTTGGAGGGAGGGCAGTGAGGAGCAAATATACTTCAGACAGATTTTTAAAATACACTTTTTCATAGTGCATAAAGGCATAGAATTTAAATTTTAAAATAGGGGGGTTTTCTTTAAAAGGTTTTTGATTCTTCATAGGCATCTGGATGTTTCCTGTGGTTATACCATTAAGTCAGTATCTTTATATAGATAAATGAAAATTTTATGTTCTGTTTGTCATCTATTTCATAAAACTTCCATGACAAAGCATTCATGAAATTCCAAATACAAAAGAAAATGGGTAAAATGAAGTAGGTCGGAGCCATTAAGCACAATTGAATTATAGGCATGTTACATACAGTAAGCTCTGTCTTAATGACATAATTCTGCAGAAAACTTTTGTAAAGAGACTGAAGAGATTATAGCTGTAATTACTCAGTCAATATTCATCCCGTGGGGAATGAAAAGAACTAAGTAGTTTCAACTGCTGTTACTGTAAGAAAGGACTATTTAAAATTGTCTCCATTAGCAACCTGGACAGAAAGTTCTCCTCTGTTTCTCGTTATGGAAAAGGAATTGTTTTAAACCTGCATACATTTGGCTTTTCAAATTAGTTTATTGCCATACGCTTTCTCAACTGCAAACCATTTTAAGCACAATTTGTATTTTTATAGTGTTTTTCACTTAGTTAGCAGATGCAAGGTAAGTCATGGTAAATAAGAGGTACTTAAGGAGCTTTTTATGTCTGGGATTAATTAGATTTAACTTTTGTGGTCTTTGTTATGCTCATAAAAGTAACACTATTCACAGCTCAATGGTTACTCTTGACAAATAGAACTGCTGTAGATTTAAATTGGAGATACTAGGATCTGTCTACTGTACAGTTTGACATGACGCCTTCTAAAAAGATGGGTAGTTCTATTCTGATTGTGGCAGATCTTCCCCGGATGATTGAGAGATCCAAAATCACTGCTCCAAAAGTCTGCTTTCTTAAAAACAAGCCTGATCATTCCTAGCATTTTCAGGTGTATGATGGCCTTATATGCATGGGGCTTGTCCATTAAACCTCATCTTTCTTTTCATGTAAGCCTAATCTATATTGTGGTCATAGATATTAAATTTCATTTCTCATAAAAGATAGTTCCTACATATAAAATCTTCATTTTTTAAGTCTTGTGAAAGCCAAGTAAATCTATAAAATAAAATAAACCAACCCACTGTTTAAATTTGCATTTAAAAAGACAATAATGTAGCAAGGCTGAATCTGACTTGAGCTGTGATATTTAAAGATTCTTATCAAAAGTCATATTAATATTTTCAAATCTGGGTGTCTGGTTTTAAGCTGGAAAGCTGAAGTAGATTCTCTGTAATCCTGCAGTTTTCAGGCCTGGCCTATGCCTTTCCTTTAGGTAGGTGCTACAGGTGCCTAGCAGTTCTTACTGTGCATGGGAAGAGGGAAAGTTTCTGCATTCCACTTGCCATGTGAGAGGATCACAGGTAGACCTTTTCACGTTCATGGTGAGTTTTGCATGCCTTTGTACCCAAATGTGTCAGAATAGTATATTACATAAGCAAGTGTGCTGGTCTTGTCTTAATAACATCGTTCCAAGCACTGGGATGGTGCAGATGCTAAAATCCAGCAAAACAATGCTATGAAATCAGTGACAAAATGAAACCAAAGCTTAATGTAAATAACAATATCCTGTGGACACAGTGTGACAGAAAGCACAGTTCTAAACATTGAGAAGAAGCAAACAACCAATCAAAAGATTGTTAACAAATTTTCTTAAAAGATAAACTGGCAGATTTTTTAATTAACCTTTGAGAAGTGGGGCAAAGATCACCCAGGAATCATGCATATTAGCTTAGAATATCTCTGAGATACCAACATCTACAGTTATTCTGTGTGCTGAAGAATCATCTTCAGCTATTAGTCTGTAATTCCAGTTGGCATTAGTTAATACCTGTATGGAATTTTTTATATTTAATAATCTGCCTGGAGGAAGAGGGAAGACTGTAAAATCCTGGAATAAGAAAAGTGTAGTGAAAAGTTCCCCTACGTTTTTACTTGATCACTTACAGCTGATCTCTTATCAAAATTAATCAAAGCTTTCAGTTTCCTGAATTGTTTTAGTAAACTTGGAATTTTTTTCGTTTGCTGCCTTATTTTTTTTTCCTTGCTGTTTGGTGATCTTGGTGTTCAGTGGGGTGATGTATGTAGGACTGAAGTGCAGGATGTCAGTTTTAAGCTTGTGCATTTAAAGAATAACCCTAGGTGCAGGAGCCTGTTGCTGGACTGTGAGATGCATCCTTGAACTGCTGGCCACTCACATATTACTGACTTTTACTTTTCAATATCTATTGCATAGAAAGGAGCAAAGTGTATCCGGTTACTTCTCTCTATGCCCTGCCAAGCATTAGTAGCCGCATCAAGCCCTCAGTCCCAGGGCTGTGTCAAGAATGTGGTTGTACCATTGACGCCTTTTTCTCTGGTCCTAAAAATAGGAGCCAGACACAGGGTGATAAAAAGGGGTACCTTTATATAAGGATCCTCAGGTGCACAACTCGTTAGGTGGAAAATGCCAAAGATGCATACCCCACACGACACGTGTACCATTTTTACAGATTTTGCAAATTGGCATATCTGACAAGAGCCCACCAATTAGCAACATGCCTGGTGAAGTAATCCCCCAGTTCTAGGACCTTCTAAATTCTCCCCCTGTTCAGTGGGGACCAGGCCCTGTTTACAAAAATACGTCTCAAAAAGCTGGTTTCAACCTTGGTTTCTAACGAGAACCAAGATAGCATAGGACTCCTGGAATTTGTTTTGTCTTTCCTCCTAGGAAAATGCCGAAGCTAAGCTACAATTATAAGCTACAAAGCTACAAATATATGTGTAAAGAATACAGAGAATATATAAAAGAAAAAAAGGTAAAAACCAAAACGGAATATCTCCCCCCGTTTTAGAGACTAACAAGACTCTACCTTGTCTATTCTCTATTTCCACATTTAACCCCAGCATAGGTTTACACAACCAGCTGTCCCACCAGCTATCACACAGATGCCAACTATAACTACAACTGTTAGGAACGCTTCTTTTATCCAGGCCCAGTTTGGTAACCATGAGGTGAGGGTGTGGAAAATATGGTCGAAGTTTAAGGTGTTACTTCTGGAAGATACTTCATGTAAAATTTGAGTTCCCTTCCAAATTTCAGCCAAATCCTTCCTAATTCTTCTACTCTGGTCCACATAAGAACAACAAGTGGTATTAATAATAGCACAGATCTTTATCTCTGGGCAGGATTTTCCAGGCCTTATTGTCACATGTCCAATACCGCCCTGTCCCGAGTGGTAGACCTAGTCTCCATGATGTCAGTTCCAACTTCCTCACAGTTCTTGGGCTTATTCTTTTCCCTGAATCTAGTCTCACGGCAATATGAAGGAAGAATGGCCTTTCCTGTAGCATTTATGAGTGCACAGGGAACTAACTGTATAATTCCTGTGATCTATTAGGCTGCTCAGGGGTGTGTGAGGCAGAAGGGTATTATCAATTCATTCCCACCTTTCGGTACAGTTCACTTCCATCAAAACACCAATCAGTGGTCAGTTACTACTCCCATCTACAGGTGACACTTGGGTACAAATCCAGCAATTGTTCTTATTTAAGAGCTTTTGTTACATTTTGGACTAAAGTCCCATGCAGATCACGGGGCCAACCCTGAGTCATGGTTACCAACTGGGCAGATAACAGATATGTAAAGAACAGTTCAAACCACATCATCCCGATTTATATCAGTCTCTGTTTTCCTGATGGTTTCAGGAGCAGAGCCTTCTTAACTCTGGAGTAGTGGATCCACGGTCCTTTGCCAGCAACCTTGACCACAGTAAGGGTGGTCAGCAAAACCTGGAACAGTCCCGTCCGCTTAGCTTGTAAGGGTCACTGTCCCACCATTTAACATAGCCCCAGTCTCCAGGCTGGAATGGATGAGCAGGTGTGTCCAGTCCTACCAGTCTAGGTAACACGACGAATCTCTGGAGCTTCTGCAAAGTGGAACTTAAAGCCATTAAGTACTTCTGTAAAAAATTTCTACCCTTCATATGAATTTCCCATGGGATATGTGGAACCTGATATGGCCTGCCATATCATATTTCATAGGGACTTACGTGGTCTCTTCACCTTGGTTGTATGTGGATTCTTAGTATGGCTATAGGCAAGGCCTGGACCATGTCATGGATGTTTCTTGACAGATCTTATGAATCTAGGTTTTAAGGGTTCCATTTATACATTCAGCTTTGCTACTTCCTTGGGGCCTGTATGGTGTGTGTAGGTCTCAAGTAATTCCCAGAATCCTGCTAACTTCCCCAACTGCTGTTGCAACAAAATGGGGTTCCCTATCTGATGACATCCCCAAAGGAACCCCAAACCTTGGAATTATATGATTGAGCAAGGCTTTCACTACTTCTCTTGCTGTGTTGGTGCGACAGGGGTAAGCTTCAGGCCATCCACTGAAGGTGTCGGCTAATACTAATACAAACCTGTATCCCTCCTTACATGGCATCTCAGCAAAATCTGTTTGCCAGTAATCTCTCGGGAGATCTCCTGTTTTTGTTATTCCTAACACAACTCTTGCTCGTGTCAAGGTTGTTTCTACAACAGATTTCACGCTTGCTTGTCATAGATTGTACAATATCAGCCAGTCCTCTCCCTATTACTACCTTCCTCAGATTTTAAAAGCCCTGCACCTCCCGGAGCTTGGAGCTCTGGTATTTTTGTCTTTCTGCCTAGGGAAAGGCCACGGAAAATTACTGGGAAAACTAGCCACTACTACAACAGGCTACAGAGCTACAAATATATGTGCAAAGAATACAGAGAACATAGAAAAAAAGGCAAAACCCAAAACAGCATCAATGCCTTCGGTCCCCCTTCGGAACTTTCTTCCAACCTCTAAACTAAACGTCTAAACTGACATTCCCATTCATAGATAATTCAGGAGCTGGGGGCGTCTTTTTTGCCCGCGTCGGGCACTCATTCTTCCAGTGTCCTTTTTTCTTGCAGAGAGCACATTGATCTTTGTCCAGAGGAAAAGGAGGAGGAGGACCCCTTCTCGGTGGGCCAAATGATTTTCCCTGATCACCCCTTTTCTTGTGCTGGTGTCTATCCCTGTCTGTTGAATCTCTATTCTCCTACACTTTCCAGGCTGCATTCAACAACTTACTTATGTCCCACGTCTCATCCATCTTTTGCAGCTTTTTTCTTATGTCACCTGCAGATTGGTATATAAACAAATAAGCCAGCTGGATCTGTTGTGCAGGTGCCTCAAAGTCTAAATTTGTATATTTTCGTGCAGCTTCTTTAAGCCTATTCAAGAAGTCTGTAGGGGTTTCATATCTGTCTTGTCTGACTTCGTATAATTTGGACCAATTCACTGCTTCAGGGGTGGCATATTTTAGGCCAAATACTATCCAATCCTGGTAACGCTTTAACTTTGCCATTTGTTCTGCCACATTAGGGTCCCACCCTGGGTCATTTAAAAGGAAAGTATCGTTAACTGGCCCTTGAAGACTGCCGGCTGTAATTAGAGTCTCTATAGCAGATATAACAGCCTTATTAACCATTTCTTTTTCTGTTTCATCTAGTAATGTGTCTACCATCATATTCAGATAAATCTAGTCTGGGTTTTGTATCTTAATAGCCCTTCTCGCAATATTAGCTACCCTCTCTGGATTGTCTCTATACCGTCCAACCGAGGCTTCCCACTGCTTCAGTTCTATGAGGGGAATGGCGTTTTTATGTAAATCACACCTTGATTCCCAACAGCCTGCCTTAAAGCTGTTCGTATGGCAGGCTCCTTCTTTCTGATTCCCCCTTTTTAGACGCAGTTGGTTTTGCCACTGGGTCTGGTGCTTCTATGGCCTCTATGGCTGCTTTTGCCCTCTTCCTTCCAGCTACAGCGGCTGCAGCAGCTTTGTCCTCAGTTTCATCTTCTGAAGAGCTACCTGGATCAGAAGCACCTTGCTCGCTTTTAGTCAGGGCTGTTCTGCTGGTACTGGGTGTTACATCGGCTAAACACTGGCTGGGGACCGTTCCCTTAGCTCCCGCAGTGACCGCGCGGTGGGGCGGCGGCAGTGGCCGGCCTCGTCCCTGTCCCCGCCGTCCCCACCCCTGCGGCGGTCGGGGACAGCGGCAGACCCGCCTTCATCTCCATCCCCGGCCCCACCGCCAGGACAGGTGGAGGCAGCCATGTCGGGTGTCCCTCCCGCGATCCCCATGGGGGTGGCAGGGGGGGAGGTGGGCTCCCCACCTTGCAAAGCGGGAGATATCCACATCAGGCGTGTTGGATTTATCAACACAGAGTGGGCTAGGAAGAGGCTCCCCTTTCGTATCCTTTCTTTTCCCTCCTACAGCCACCTCAAAGTAGTTTTTCTCAGGTTTATATGCCTCCAATCTGTTTAAGAATATTGCAAAAAATTCTGCATATCTTAATTCATCCCATCTCCTCTGAGACCGAAGCTCTAATAATAATTCTGTAATTAATTCATCTTCTAAGCTGCCAAAGCAAGGCCAGCTCCTTCCCCCTCGTAACCTCTGCAATGGCCAGACCTGTGTCGAGAGTCGAGTTAATTCTTCCGTGATAAGAGGTGTCGCTGTGAGCGGCAGTAAGGAGAGCAGATCCACACCAAGCCGTAGAAAGCAGAAGTGTGACAGATTTTATTTTGATTCTAACTTTTATACAGAGATATATACATAATAGTGATTGGACAGTGTCATCCCACCCCCCAGGGTGACTGGCTGAAGCCTTACAGCTCCAGTTAGCAAAACATAAGATTAGAAAGAGAGTAAAAATGTTCCAGTTTATCTTTGTTTTCCTACACGGTTCATGAGAAGGAGAAAATTTTTAGGACTGCACGTCCACAATTCCCCCTTTTTCTTTTAAAAAGACAAAAGGTATTGTTTGTAGCTCTCTGTTGGTTCCTTAAAGAAGGAAAATGGGCTCAGCAGGAAAGGTCTGCCTGGCAGTGGCCAGCTACCAAGAAGATCCTGATTAAATACCGATAAGGGTCTGCCAGCAGTGGCCAGCTACTGACAGGGCCCAGACCAGTTGCTGATTTAAGGTGAACAGAGAGACTTCCAAGCAGTACCACAGGTGATACATTTATCAAAACCCGATTCTATTCAAAGTCCTTGTTTTCTGACTCCATAATAAGAAGGCTTAAAATTCAGTCTCTACTTGTGGAAGGACCATCTGGTTGATGTTCTGCATTTTGGTCATCATTTTGAGGTTGCCGGTTCAGTCTCTGAAGCCGCAGATCAGGGCGAACGCATCTTGCGGGCAGCCACTGCACTCCAGTATCTGTGGAAACGCAAGCATACCCACGACCCCAAGTAATAAGCTCATGCGGGCCTTCCCAGGTGTTAGTAAGTAGGTTTCGTACCCAAACCTTCGCCTGGGGCAAGTGCGTCTCGCCTGATGAGTGCAATGCGAGAAAATGGTTCAAAATGACAGGATTATTCGAATTTGGTGGCACTGTAAGATGATTAATTGTATACAAAGCTTTTTCCAGTCGACTCTGTGGGGTTTCTCCATGCATTCCCCCTTTTTGTTTTTCCAAGACGCGCTTCAAAGTACCATGAGCGCGTTCGACAATGGCTTGACCAGTTGGAGAATGTGGAATACCAAATTTATGGTCCACACCCCATAGGTGCAAAAACTGCCGCGTCTTCTGTGAGGCGTAGGCAGGGCCATTGTCGGTTTTCACAGCAGATGGCACGCCCAAGACCGCGAAGGCCAACTTCCAATGGGCAATGACATCACGACCTTTTTCTCCAGTATGAGCAGATGCCCATATGGCTGAGGAAAAGGTGTCAATAGACACATGCACATACTTAAATCGGCCAAATTCAGGAATGTGTGTCACATCCGTCTGCCAAAGCTGCAAGGCCTTTAGGCCTCTGGGGTTTACCCCCTGTGGCAGAGGTGCAGCGAGTCCATGGCAATCAGCACAAGCGCTGACAATGTCACGGGCCTCAGTTGGCGTCAGTTGAAACTGCTTCTGCAGAGTATGTGCACTCTGATGAAAGAAATCATGAGAAGCTTTGGCTTGTGCAATTTTGTCAGGCTGAGGTGCCATCCATGCCGGGTTGGCTAACATGTCAGCCCTGGCATTGCCCTCTGTTATAAAACCTGGTAATTTGGTGTGGCTTCGAATGTGCAAAATATAATATGGGTGCACACGAGCTTGAATTGCATCCCACAAAGCTTGCAATAATGAAAACAGAGTCGCATTATTGACTTCCTTTAGAAGTGAGCAATCTAGACGTTTGGTTATGTCTGCTACATAAGCAGAGTCAGTGACCAAATTCAAAGGCACCTGAGAGAACCGCTGAAAGGCCATGGCAACTGCCTTCAATTCAACCAGCTGGGCAGAACCTGATTCGTGGCCTTTCAGCACCTGCCACTCAGATCCCTCCTTCCAGGTAACAATGGCCTTTCCTGTTCTTCCGGAGCCGTCCGTAAAGACGGTGGGTCCGTGCACTGGCACCCGACTGCTCTTTGGCCGCAAGGCAAGGCTGGTTGAATTTGCCAATTGTAATAATTTGTGACTGGGCAGGTGATAAGCAATCTGCCCTGAGAAGTTTTGCAATGCGCTTTGCAAAGGAGCGCTATTAGCAAGGCTCCATTCAAAGCTGTCCCGTGTTATCGGAACAATGATCGTTGCCGGATCTGCAGCCATCAATTGCAAACACCGATGACGGCATTTGATTATCAAACAAGCAATCAATTCAAACAATGTGGGTGCTGTCTTTTTTGGCTGATGGGGCAAAAAGACCCATTCCAGGATATGCAAAGGGTCAGCCCATTGTTTGTTCCACTGACCAATGATACCTGTGGGATGGAGGTCTGGAGCAGTAATGAAAACAGTGATTTCGACTGAGGGGTCCACTCGATAAACCTGACGAGAAGAAACAGCCTGCTGCACCTCATTGAGCACTCGTCGCGCCTCAGGAGTCAATTTTCGAGGTGAATTCAGATCAGGGTCCCCCTTTAAAATATTAAAGAGCGGGGAAAGTTGTGCGGCAGTCAGTCCCNAAGGTCTGGAGCAGTAAAGAAAACAGTGATTTCAACTGAGGGGTCCACTCGATAAACCTGACGAGAAGAAACAGCCTGCTGTACCTCACTGAGCATTCGTTGTGCCTCAGGAGTCAATTTTCGGGATGAATTCAGATCAGGGTCCCCTTTTAAAATATTAAAGAGCGGGGAAAGTTGCACGGCAGTCAGTCCTAAATAAGGACGTAGCCAATTGATGCTACCTAGCAATTTCTGGGCATCATTCAAAATTTTGATAGTGTCTGAGAATTGCTCCTCTTGGTGTTGTATGGTTTGAGCCAAAATTTTGACTCCCAAATACTTGCAAGGAGGCTGTTGTTGAACCTTGTCTGGGGCCACTTGCAACCCATAGGAATGCAGGGCAGCGAGCAATCGATGCTGTAACCTCCGCAACTCACCCTGGGTGGATGCTGCCACCAGGATATCATCCATGTAATGGTAGCAGAGTGCCTCAGGAAACTGCTCGCGAACTCCAGACAAGGCCTGAGCGACATANGCAGAGTGCCTCAGGAAACTGCTCGCGAACTCCAGACAAAGCTTGAGCGACATGCCATTGACAGATGGTCAGGCTATTTTTCATGCCATTTTTCATGCCCTAGGTAACACTTTCCATTGAAATCTCTTTACAGGCTCAGTATTATTAATTGTGGGCACCGTAAATGCAAATTTTGGTCTGTCGTTAGGGTGCAAAGGAATTGTGAAA
>VZTG01001453.1:0-61918 GCA_013397845.1 Melanocharis versteri
ATCTGTCCTCACCCTGCAGACCTTACTCCCATCTTATGCTGAGCAAGGACACAGAGTGGGAAACCCAAACCCGCTCAAGTAATGCGCCACATCAGAAATGTGCACTGGAGTGTGGCTGCTGCCTCCCTGCTGCAGATACCTCCTCTAGCAGAGGACTTGTGAAGTACCTTTTCTCCTTTGCTATATACTTTGTCCCGTGTGCCATAGGAAAGGAAATGCAGCTCATGCTACAGAGAAAACTGATCCACTTTTCTACTCTCACATAAAAAAAAATGGGAGAAAAATCCCTTCTGGAACCTCGGTGCAGAAAAATCACAATAATAGGGGCTAAAAAGCCTGATGCCACTAGGTACACCCAGTACCTTCTCCCTATGACACCTCTAACATTAACAATTCTCCCTTGTTTTTCCCTCCCAGCAGCCAAATTTTGGCTTAAAAATGGAATTAATCTTTCCTGTTCTCTGGGATAGCCAGGAGGAGTTCCAAATCAAGGGGTTAGTGTGGCATGGACATGATGTCCATGGAAAGCAAAAAACCTTGGATTTTGCTTTGTTTTTCTAAGTGAGCTCTTGGATCAAAATTGCCTCTGTTCATCTCAAATATAATGATTAAAAAATCCCCTAAAAGCAAAATAGACCACCTCCTTCGAAGAATCTTTTATGCTCCTTAAACTTTTCTGAAAAAAAGTATTTGTTTTTCACCAGCCTGATGGGATTTGCCCTTCTCATGCTTGCCCTCAACAGCAGCACCAAAGTGACTGGCAAAGGCCAGGGTACCTACTAATTGCTAGAAAGTAATGAAACAGGGTCTCCTGTTTCCTTACTCCCCTCTTTCCCTAATGGATTTGCACAAGGGCATATCATGGTTCTGGATCATGACAGTCTAGGAGATCCCTCCCTTGAATGAATTCTAAGGTTCTCACCTTACTCCTGCTCCTGACTTGTATTAAGTTTTTATTCAGGAAAAAAAGGACATTATTTTAAGTAGAAACCTTGCACAATAAAATGTACCTTTGTACCACCAGGAAAAATTCCTAGGTAAACACATTTACTACATCTTGTGGTCGATGGGCTGGAAAAACATCCTTTGCATTGTGCACAAACTTAAGTGATGATTTAAACAATGAGGGATTTAAGGACTTGCATAAACGTGCTTAAGTCAAGTCTTCCTCTTGTGAAATTCTTTTTCATGGAGTTTCACAAATCTGCAGCTTTTCTCTTTTGTAAAATGAACACTACATATATTTTATATTTATGTTAAAAAATAAAGCAAACAAACTAGAAAAAAATCCCCTAAAGATTCAACCAAGCTTGCAGTGCTGCTCCAAATAAATAAGCTCAGATGTAACATTATGCAGATCAGTTTGTCTGAGATCAGCTTTCAGGTGTTACAGTGATGATAATGGGATAATTTACAGTGGATGAAATCATATCAGCCTATGTAGGGCAAGGAAGGATGTAAGAGAAGCAAAATGTGTATTGGATTCCTGTTCAGGGCTTCACCTCTTTGGCTTTGCCAGATCTCCCTCTGACACAACAAAAAGCTGTGGGTATGCCAAGAGCAAAGCAGGCAGTCAAATGCATTATGTATTATTTGTTGGCAGTCTTTAGAGATGGCTTAGTTTCTCTTGCCAGACATTTTCTGATTATTTTTCTGCTACTTTAAGGGGAGACTGTGTTCTGCTTGTCTACATCTTGTTTCCAGGCTGCTCACACTTTTGCTTTTTAGGCTGATGTTTATCACTCTGTGTTTACCTTTAAAAAAAGAATCTGTTTGCAGTAGTGGTAGTTATTAATTCTCTCATCTCCTTCCCTATTTGTTTCATCTGCATTGCGCTGCTACATGGTTTATATTCATTATTGTGCTATTATTTGCCTCAAATATGTTTCACACTGTTGCATGAATTATTTTTGACAGCTGAACAAAGGCAAGATGTTAATCCAAGGAAGCAATCTGCAGAAAGTGCTATTAAACAAGAGCGGGAATGTCTGTGCAACGTACCCTATCCAAAGAGGAACGGTGAAAACTGGGAATCATCAGCCTGTGGGTGTCGTCACACTGGCAAAGCCAACAGCACTGGGAAGTCCTGGACCAGTACTGTGGCTTAAGCCCAGCTAGAAATTAGGGAAATTAGGCACCACAAAGGCACTCACTCAACCCTCCTCTCTTCTGCCCCCATGAAATGCGGAAGAAAATCAAAAGTAAAACTTGTATGTTGAGATAAGAACAGTTTAATAATTGAAAACAAAGCAAATTACAAATATAATGGTAAATAATAATAATAATAATAGTAATAGTAATAGTAATGATGATAATAAAAAGGGAAAGAAAACCCACCAAAAAAAAATTATGCACAATACAGTTGCTCACCACCCACTGACTGATGCCAGATCCCCCTTCCCGAACCCAGATCAGTCCCTGCTTCCAGGAAACTTCCCCAGTTTATGCTGGACATGGCTTTCTGTGGTATGGGATACTGTTCAAGTCACCTGTCCCAGCTGTGCTCCCTCCCAGTTTTGGACAGTGATTATATGCCATACACACCTCATCCTTGATAACAGACCTACCCATGGCTTACGTTTCATTCTCAAGTCCCTGATGTATCACTCAATAGGTTTCAGTTCTGGAACTGTAATCTTAAAACCCCATTTGCTCACAGGGCATATAATAACATTCAAAAACCTCCATCATGCCAGAAAAGTTATCCTTTCTACCTCAGTGAACACAAAACTGCACTCTCTTTTAAGGTTGCTTAACTTTCAGCTGTTAAAACTGAAGCAGTCACTTACCAAAAGCACTTACATATATCACAGAAGTAATAAAAAGCTAATGTCTGTCCATTTATTTATCTTCTGAAGGATGACCTGAGTGCTACCTCACTCAGCACTGGGAGGTAAGAGTAACTCCCGAGCACAGAGATAGATAAATACATATATTATTCCTTATTACTGACAATTCTACATGAATGCAGTAGGGGTATTAGAGCTCCCTGTGTCAATGGGAAAGGGCCAAGACTCGAGTCCTTTTCGCTGAGGAAAATTCACTGTATTCGAAAGGGCTGTATCCAGAGCAAGAACATCCTGATCCTACTCACAAATGGAGAAAACACAACCCTGTCAAACACACATCTTTCATAGCTCTGCAATTGCCCATTCACCTTCTTCTCACACAGAAACCACTACTGTCCACGAGTAATGAATTAAAGCTCTCCATGTTGGCTCCTATTCAAAGTTCATTCAGATTTTTACGGGTGATCCTATTTTCCCATTCATAATCCTGATAAATAGTGACAGTGTTCAGACATCCATGTGAAGATCTCATAGTAGAGACTACAAAATAACCCAGATGTTCCCTGCAGGCTGGTGAGGTGTTTCTTCTCTTTGCTTTGGGAAAGACCCAAGCAGGAGTTGGGCATGGATTCACTGTTGTCTGAGAAAGGGGAATGCTGTAGGACAACCAGAGACACTGAGATCCTCTCCATGAAGTAAATGTTAACAATTGATTGGAGTAGATGGATTTTTAATATTTCTATTTATTTATTTATTTATTTGAAATGTCATAGTGCAAGGTTTCAACTTTCCTCCAGCTGTAGTTATGAGAAATCTAGAAAACAAAGCCTGTGGGTGTTGTGTTTTGCTTTTTTTTCTTTTAGTGATGAAATCTGTCTCACTCACCATTTTTCCAGTGGAGACCATTTTGCCCTTGAGAATACAGATTAAAGAAATACTTTTTATTAATTATTTCCTGCTCTTCAAGAAGTCACAAGGGCTCCTGAAGTTCCACGGTGTGTCAATCTAGAGAGCTGCTAAGCAACTACAGAGAGATGTAACAGCCAGTGAGCCAAACCCTTTTCTGATTTACTTTCTGTGGAAGCTGGTTGAAATTTTGAAGTTGTGAAGTATGTAAATCAGTTCAGGGTTTGTCAAAGTCTTTTCCATGCAATTTTTAGAGATCTTAAAAGAACAGCTTGCCTGCTCTTGCACAGAGCTGTAGAGCACACCTGGGGTGGTGGCAGTGCTGCTGAGGTATGGGGGAGTTTCTGTGTTTTCTTGGGGAGCTGTTCCTTAGTTCCAGCAGCAATGTCTTTTCACATCCTTACTCTTAAAGAGATATTTGGAAGGACTAAAATGCTAATAACAGTCTCCTGAGCTGAAACCTGCCACCAAAGGGCTATCTGTGCTCATGTTTCCCATGGATCTCAGTTTTCCCACTCCAGTGCAAGTGCTCATCCCAAATCACCCGCATTGTGGTTCACAGCGGGATTGTGAGTTTAGTCTCAATTGCCTGGTGAGTTTTCTTGATTCTTTAGCAGTGACTCAGGAGGCTCTGGACAAGACAAATCCCTTTTTGACTCGGTGCTAGCAGAGAAACCTTTCCTTCATCACCTTTCTAAGGACACTTGGCCGTTTTCCATCCTTTCTTCCATGGGCTTCACTCTGAACACTTATCCATCACATCCCCATCTTGATGAATTCCTCTGTAGCTCTCCAATCTCAGTGCTGTGTCTATCCCACCTCAAATGCTATTAGAAGGTCTATGAACAGCCACCTCCACACCACCTCTGCAGAGATGCAACAACACCAGGCTTATTTCACGGGAAGGAGAGTTGTGGGGTTTTTTTCTCCACATGAAAGAACCAGCTCTTAGAGAACAAGAACCAATCTGGATCTTCTAACCACAATCTCAACTGTGACTAGGAAATAGATCTCACAATTCTGTCATCAGAACACATCATAATATCTGTGGTCATATTAGGTAGTTTCATGAAAAGAGGGAAAACGAAACCAGAAGTCTTTTCATATGCAGAAATCTAATGTTTGATTTTGAGACTACAGAAGTATTTGATTTCAGCAGTGCCAAAATTTTTTGCAGAGATAAGGAAATAATATATCAATTTATGTGATGCCTTTGCAATGCTATAAAAATACATACTGGCATGGGATGGAGCAGTCTAGACAAAATTAGTCTGGACAATGGTCGGAAGAAAACATCTTTTTTCCTATCAATATAAAATGAGAAAAAAAGTCACTTGGATTTTCTCCTGTCCTATTTTGTGAAAACTGGCACATTCTTACATGCATTTCTATTTAAATAACAGTGATTTTTTTTGTGGAAACTTGTTGCAACCAAACTTTTTCATAAACCCCACTAATGATTCTCTCTTATCTTGTGGATCAAATATAATAAAGTCATATTTTGACTAACTGTACCTCACTTGTGGAAAATAAGGACTGGGGCATGAATTAAACCTATCATCCAGTGGAAAAGAATCAGAAGTATGAGGAACCCAAAAGCAATATATTCTCTTGGATTATTTGCTGAGAAAACAGATTCCTGGGTGCTGGAAAAGCCACAGCTTCTATTCGTCCATAGATAAAGCATTTCAAGAACTGGATAATTACCTAAAGTGGTCAGCTATTGAATTTTTCTGTTTCCCATTGGTAGGAGAAGGAAGCACGTACTTTTTGCCAGGGAGAACAGTAATCAATAGGTAATGGAGAAGTAATTTGTCTGATGACATCAACTGGATGCCAGTCCTTCAGCACTTCTATTAATAAATGTCATGTATCCATGCCAGGAGACTTGAGATCACATTGAGCTTTGAAGTCACTGTATTGACTATGAAATATTTCTAAATAATGTCTCAATCTATATTGCCAGTTTCCACATGAGATTCTAGATTAGATGTGCCTCTCATTTCCATTAGCTGGAGTTCAGAGCAACTCCACTGGCTAACTCCAATATGAAATTAATGTTGCTGAAGGCAAGAATTTGGTTGACTACATAAGTATCAGATGCAAGTTTAATACTTTGCAAATCTCTAGCAGGACTCTCAGGGTGAATGAACATCTCTCTGCTGAAACCAAATATCTCACCCTGGAGATCTACACATCTAGGTCAATGTTCTCCAGAATGGATTGATCCAGGGATAGCTTTCAGTTCTCTAAAGCGGATGATTCACTTTTTAAATGCAATTTAGGGTTTCGGTTTTCAGCTTGGATTCTCTTGTATCCATGCACGTCTTCAGAGAGCAAAGATTTCTCAGGACACTGCGAAGGGGTGAAGTGTGATCACAGCCTTACTATGACTAATGGCCTAAAAGGCAGAGGAGACCTTTCCCTACCTAGGGAACTAAAGGATCCTGTGGTCCTTTCCTGCCATCTTCCTCCTCATTCCATCACTTCTCACCCAGGATCTCCCGCTTGCAGGAACAATTGCAGTAGCTGCAATAGCTCTGAACCATCTGCTTTCTCTCTTTTCCTGAGGAACAGACTGAACCTCACCTCATGTCACTTGTATCTTCACTCCAGCCCTATGTGCCCATCTTTTCCTGTTCCTTCCTCTTTTTTATTCCACACTCACTGTTCCAACCCTTTCCTTCACTGAGATTTCTTCTAAAGCCTCTTGTGTCTCATTAAGTCTTTGGGTTGTTTCTTCACACTGTGATCACATACATGATTATGTTGTTTATTAGTGTTACTGGCTTTGAATTCAGGGATGAAAATTGGCTGTTTCACTGGCACTTAGGGATCTGCAGTTGCAAATAAATGTATTCATATAGCATTGACTTTGGCATCTTTGGGATAAGCCTATGGTTCTGACAGAAAAACTTATCCAGTGACATCTATGCAATAGTGTAGTCTGAGAGAGCTCTTTCAAAATGCATTGGCATAGATTTAAAAGAAGCCACTCACAGGGAACTAAAACTCTTCTCATGGGTCCAGTGGGGTCAGGTTTAGGGCTGAAAATTCAGAATGTAGAGATAAGGTCGCATCGAAGTGTGTGTGACAGCACCCATTAACAGTTTGTTACACTCCAAAATCTGATGCAATTCAAAGAGAGTGAGCAGATGTAACACAACATGCTCCCAGCACACTCCCAGAGTCTCACAGGAGCTCTGCTTCCATTCATTTTGATTTGCAAAGCAATTAACTAATACAGATTAAGGAAAACAAGAGACAACTGTTAAATCTGGCTGCAAAAAGAACATTATAACACAACTGCCTCAGTGTCAAGCTTCTACAAGAATTTGCTCGGATAGTACTGAGTCCAACAGGTGCTATATGCCCACAGTAAATAATATTCTTTTTATGTGAAAATATCATATTTTATGTGAAAATATCATATTCTTTTCTGAGAGACTGCCCACTTTTCCAAAATACACTTGCATGACTGTTTATAGGGGCAATACTCTGTATCAGCATCAGAAATTGTGCCCATAGATAAAGTAACCTGAGTGTTAGATGGCTGAAGGGACTAAAGTGTCCCTTCTTTCAGTTTAGTGAAGTTTTGCTGCAGTTAGTAAAAGTGACAGGCATTGGGTATTTTTAAAAATCAGGCTGCTTTTATTTCAAAGACATCTGTGGCACCCTCAACCCACTGGCTACAGTCGCATCAGCAAAGTTCCATGAGAAATGGAGAAAAGACCTGTAAGTGTTGGCACTTCCTAAGTCCCTGGCCCAGCCTGCGAGTGACACTGCTGTCATTGCCTTCTGTTTGTCTCCTTAAACAGGGAGAAAGTTATTTTACTTTTTCCTTTTAACCACCAAATCAAGTGAAGAAAGTGGTTTCAGTGGGAATAAAGTGTGCAGCATTATGCAAGTGAAACTTCCAGTAGATTCATATCTAATTTCCAGAAGAAGGTTGTTGTTTGTTTGGGTTTCTTTTTTTTCGGGTTGTGGATTTTTTGCTTCTGCTGAAAAAAAGATGGAAGGATTTTAGAAATATTGGAGTTCTGTTTTCGAGTTTCACAAATAAATACTTTCTAACATGATGGAACATTTCATTTTAACAGCTTCCAAAATGAAGCTCTTGAGTTTGTCACTTTGAAGCCTCATTTTCCATTCAGAAGCAGAGGAAAAACAGAAGGCTTTTACAGCCCACCCAAATGAAACCAAACATCTCAAAACAAGTATTTTGTTTACAGTGTAAATAGATGCCCACAAAAACAGACTCCATCACAACCAAAGAAAGGGCTGGAGAAAGAGGTCTGCCAAGCCTGGCAGCCTTCACTGCGTGTCTGAGGGGATGTCCAGGACAGTGGAGCCATGAGGGTGGACCTAAAGATGGTCCATCCTGTATTTCTACTTGCCCATCTCCACTTATTGCTCTGTTAAATCTCTGCCTGTTCCCCTGCTCAACACAGCCAGGTGTTCTGCAGCATTGGGAGCTGCTGTCCTCTCCTGGACACAGGTATAGGCAGCCTGATGGGAAAACCTAGGTCCTCTGCACAAATATTTCACTTTTTCAACCCTAAATCCACAATGTAAATATTGTTACTGTTGTGGCTGGAATTTAACTGGGGATCATAGTTTACTATTTTAAGTTCTGGCCACACCTCAAGGTACAACACTCGTTGCTAACTATTTGCTGGAGTATTCACTCTGGTATGTGGGTCTTACTTCTTGCTTTGTACAGATTAAATAAAAGGGAAGCTGATAAGAGAGTTTAGTTGGTTGGAAAGAAAAATACTTCCTTCAGCTGAAATTCCTGGCAGAATCAGTACTTGGCCAGAGAAGGTTTTCAGTGTGAAAGCACAGGAGCTGCCCAAGCCTAATGAGAATGAGTTCATACTTAAGGTGTTGTGTACAGCTTTGGCCACTGCTTGACATTTGTAGACGACCACAAGGATGCAAAAAACATTTCTGAAAAAGCCCTTTAGCTTCTTTATTTGCCTTAAAATTATGGCAAATAATTCCAACGCCTTGTGGAAGCTACAAAAGTATGACTGTGCATAATTGTAAAGAATTATGCCAAGACTATCTTGGCGAATTTTGCAATCTGTAACCTGGCTCTTTGGGTGACAAAAAATGTCAAGTGCTAGTTGTATAATTTATTGTGTGCCATTGCTGCAGGAACTGGCATGAGTCACCATGTGCTAACCCAGAGGAAATTACTTCTTGCTATTAAAAAAAAACAAACAAACAAAACAAAATTAAAAACAACAGCAACAACAAAACCAACAATAATAGAAAAAAACATACCTCAAAGTGCATTTCTCAGTTTCTGTTTTAACCCTAGGCCTGCAAACTTGTAGCCACACTTTTTTTTCATAACATCTTTCACCTCAAAGACCAAGAAATGCTTGCATTTTCTTGCTAGGTGTGTTCATAGATAAAGCTTAAGGCAGGAAAGACACCGTGGTTTTGGCAGGTGCTGATCCCACTTGGCCACAGATTATCCTGGCATACCAGCACTTTTCCAAACAGTCATCTTTGTGTTCACCAGAGCTAAAATAGAGACACGGGATTGATTTTCCAAGGAAGTGGCAAAATGGATTGAACAATTTGTGAAGTATTTGGAGGCAATGAGCGTGACTGTTGGTTTCATTGTCTCAAAATTATTCAGGTTATTACGTGCTGGCAGTGAAATATGAGAGCTGTAGAAACAAAGCATCCACGAGGAGGAGAACACACCTACTTATGGCAGATCTCCATAGAGCCTTTTGCCTTCAATATCACTTGAGCTGATGTTTGCCACATCGATTTATTACCCCACCCAGAAAGCATTTTTGGCAAGTTCCTCCTATGTTGTCATCATAATATTCCTGAAAGGGGGAAAATGTCACTAAATGTGAAGTGCTTTAAAAAGACACTTTATGACAATCTTTCGTGAATAACTGACATTTTAATAATTCATGTGTTTAATTGCAACTAATAAGAGATAAACCAGAGAAGTTTAGCAATTAGGAGGGATTTTTCCCTTAACTCACTTTGAAAACAAATTCTGCAGCGGCAGATCCTGTGAGAGTAGAAATGATAAATGAGGAGCTGAAGACATCTTTTTCTTTAGCTTTGTAGTTTGGGATGTTTGAAATATGAGAGACAAAGCAATATCCTCAGCATATTAGATGACAACTTTTCCATAGGCTGAATGTGACTGAGGGGAGTGTGTGATGCTGCAGTGACCACAGGAGAGGGAATAAACAAGAACCTCATAATCCTGCAGCTAATCAGGCCTCAAGATATTTGGTTCCAGCTCTCACAGAAGCTCTTTACATGTGACCTTGGACGAAGTGCCTGGGATGTAAGTTTCCAACACTCAGATCCTCAAAGTCCTTAAATCTGTGAATTTATTTTCAAAAATGTATCAACAAAAATTAGAGAATGTAAGTTTCTAGACTTGTATAGTTTGCGCAATTGCCACATTTATTCTCCTTGGTCCTACTACCACCTACAGCTCTGTCTCCTGTATTTTTCATATCTACTGGTGATGAGCTCCCCTCATCAGAGAAGGTGATCGAACAGAGACCCGCAGAATAATAGCAGTAATAAGAAGTATCCAAAAGAGGAATACTTTCAGAGAAAGGAAAATTTGAAGAAACAATCACACTAATGTAAGTGTTCTGTCATAAACTGATGAAATTGCAAAACAGCAGAGCAACACTGATGACCTGGAGGGGGTCTGATAGATGTGAACTTGATCTCTGTGACTGGGAGAAAAGGCTGCAAAGAAAATCAGACTGCTAATTCTTATTGCTTTTGGAATCCAAGGAGAAATAAAAGTGATGTATATTTTGTCAACTGCAATCGAGACACTTGGGGATTTTCTTGGGAGGTCATGATGTCATAGTATAGGAATAAAGGATGAAAAACATAAAATCCATTTTAGCTGCACTCATATTATCAACTCCAACTTCTGTAAAAATTTCAGGATATGAAAAAAAGATTTAAAAATGCCAAACTCAAAAAGGAAAAAAAAAAAAAAAGGAAGAAGGAAAACCAAAACCCTTGGAAGTCTTACAGGCTGTGTGGCTGAGCTGTGGATGTTCAGCAGCACAACAGACACAGATTGATTGCAGAGGTCACCAGAAAATCTTGATCAAGGAAACAGGTCACACACAGCGCTGCCCTGAATGGTAACAGTTATGTAGAAGAAGTGTTTGATCTTGATATTGAAGAAGACAGTGACAAAACTTCAAAGGAAGCAGGACTTCAGAGAAAGCAGCACTGGAGCCAGCATTACGAAAGACATCAAATTAATTTTTAATAAACTGGTTTTGGATCAATCATCCAGTTGTCACCAGTGATACACCCCCTGCAACAGTGATTCAGCTGCTCCACAACACTTATGATTCCTAGAGAAAGCACAAATCCAGTGTGCTTTATGATGACCAATATAGAGTCCTTTATGACACAGAGGAGCAACTGCACAGTCTGCTCGTAACTACATAAATATCAATTATTCTGTTCATAAACACAGTCATAAAAGCTACTGCCTATCTGGAGGATCACACAACAATATCCTAATTGCGGGGGAAATGTCCTTTTATGTATTTTAGAACGAAGGAAATAATGAGCCACTGGAATATAATTCTTAAGTGGGAGGTGCTCCCATTTACATCCATTGCAAAACTCCCACTGACTCATTGGAGGAAAAATAAAAAGTAAATAAGAGCTCAAGTTTAAAATGCTTCTGATCCAAGAAGCTTTATCAGGACCGTGGGGTGGAAGCTGTCTGTGGAGTCCAGAAGCACCTGAGAAGGACACATTCCCCAGGCCCTCTGCTCATTTGGTGTGTGATCAGTAATAAGTGCAGCTGACCACTAATTTTCAATTAAATTTATTTCTTCAATGACGCCATGAGGAAAGGAGAATGGGGAAGTCTGGCAAACAAATCAATGGAGTAGGAGAGTTCTTCCTAGGGAATATGAGAATAATTTATGGTTTTGGTGGAGACTTTGAGAATTAGGTACTTCCTCATTAATCAGTATTTTGCAATACTGATGCTTCCAAAGATCATGTTTATTTTCACAGAAATCATGACAAAAAAATCCTTTCCAGAATTTTTAAATCAGCTTTTCTTCAGGACTTCTGAAATTTTAAAACACAAGTTTGTTTCATTCTGATGCAAATATTGAGGAATTGACATGTCCATTAGTACAGAAATTCTCTTCTCCACATGGTTCTGGTTTAAAACTTTTCTGCTCCATCTTCCTCTGCTCTTGCAATTACAAATGGAAATGTGAACTCAGCTATGGAAAGCTTTTGGTTCTTGTCATTGCTTTCCAGGATAAAACCCAGCGGAAGAAGAAAATACAGGAAAAGATTTTTCTCAAAAAGAAAAAGTTTACTTGACATTTCCTCTTTACACACCTATCTTAAAGCCTTTGCACCCCTACCTGGCAACCATCCATGAAGCACCTCAAAGGAAGGAGAATTTGATGTGAACACTCTGAAATGTTATTTTCAAAGTCAAACTCTGTTTCTTTTTAGGAGGGTACAAGACACAAACACACACAAAACCCAGGACACTATGATTCCCCATGGCAAACCTGTGTAAATATTTCCACAAGGTAAAAATATCTAATTATATGTTTCTGAGAGATTTTGGGTTTTAAGCTTAAGAAACCCCTGCCACAAAGGTAAGATCATGCAAGGACTCAGTTTTGGCTGGTGCTGAGCACTGTCACTCTCATCTGCCAAAGTACATGAGGATTCTCATTACTTCAAACATGTCAGTAATTACATTCCCCAGCTGAGGCTCAGGCTGAAGTGATTCTGAGAGCAGGACCAAGGGCAAGACTTCCATTTGGTTTCATGTCTGGGGGGAAATCATTGTCCTGTATGGAGGATGTATCATGAAGTGGACACCAGAAGGTCTGATCTAGGCTTACAAAAGAATCCCAGTGTTAACTGAACTGATTAATTTATGTCTTCCCTGCAGTGTCCATGTGTAATCGGTGGAAAGTCTTGGTGTCTGCACCTCATCTACCTGCCCATCAGCTTCCTTAGATCGGGGACTCTTCCCCCACACTGGACTCCTGTGAGCTTCGAGCTTACCCTTCCATCTATATCTCCTCCATCCTGAGGGAGCTTCAAGGATTTCAGAACCTCACCCATCAGGACTTAAAGCAGCCATCTGTGATTAGAGGCCAGTGTGGGGAAGCAAATCCACCTGTACTCCACTAAGCTCAGTGGCTTCCCTCTGAAATGCTGCCTGTGTGTTGGTGTCAGAGGCAGGGTTCTGAACGAGGTGGATTTCAGGTCTGTTTTCAGGTGACAAGGTTCCTATATTCCCTGAACTACGTGATTTGCCTTTTCTCCTAAGATCAGGGGACTTTGGGGCATAGAAAATATCTCATGAGGTTTATAATACGCTGTGTAAACGTNCCCCACCAGTTTCCTTAGATTGGGGACTCTTCCCCTACACTGGACTTCTGAGAGCTTCAAGCTTACCCTTCCATCTATCATCTCCTCCATCCTGAGGGAGCTTCAAGGACTTCAGAACCTCACCCATCAGGACTTAAAGCAGCCATCTGTGATTAGAGGCCAGTGTGGGGAAGCAAATCCACCTGTACCCCACTAAGCTCAGTGGCTTCCCTCTGAAATGCTGCCTGTGTGTTGGTGTCAGAGGCAGGGTTCTGAACGAGGTGGATTTCAGGTCTGTTTTCAGGTGACAAGGTTCCTATATTCCCTGAACTACGTGATTTGCCTTTTCTCCTAAGATCAGGGGACTTTGGGGCATAGAAAATATCTCATGAGGTTTATAATACACTGTGTAAACGTTAACTAGAAATTTATCTCACTGAGCAATAATGATAAAGAACAGTGTGTGAAATCTAAGCTTTTAGAGAGAAGGGGTTTTATTTCAGAATCTGTACTCTCCTTACAAATCCAAAAGCTCATATAATGATGTGAAATAGAAAATGTTCCTTGACAGTGAGCCAAAACCTACAGCTTTAAAAGTTCTTTTTCAGATAAAACGTTTACTGCCTACATTTGGGTGACCTTTGATTGGGATGGCTATAATCATTATTTTTACAGAAACAATATTTGTGGCAAGTGCCTTCGAAGGAGCAAAAGCAGGACAAATTCTTTAACTAGAAAGAACCTTTGGTCCATGGATAGGAGTTAATGTCCACCTTACATGATGACAGATCATTTTTCAACCCATGTTATATTTGAAATATGATGACTTGTGTTATGTTTGCGTGGCAAGGTTTTGGTAGTGGAGGAGCTACAGGAGCGGCTTTAGTTTTTGTTTCTTATTATCCTACTCTGAATTGATTGGTAATAACTTAATACCAATAACTTTTTACAAATAATTACCTCCTCCTTCCCACTTCTGCCTTTCATCCTAGGCTCTACTTCAGTCCAAATTTTCTCTGCCTCCTCTCTACAGCAACACAGGGAGACAGGGTAGGGGGATTGTTCATCACACGCTGTCTCTTCTGCTCCTTCCTCCCTGTGGGGAAGCTCACCTCTTTCCCCCCTCCAGCATGGGGTTTCTCCCATGGCAGGCAGTCACCCCTAAACTTCTCCAATGTGGGTCATTTCCGTGGGCTGCAGTTCTTCACTGACTGAGCCAGTTGGCATTGGCTCCATCAGACACAGGGGGAGCCTCTGGCAGCTTCTCACAGAAGCCACCTCTGTAGCCCCCCTTCTTCCAAAACATTGCCGCGCAAACTTATCACATTTCACCAACCATAATTTCAATTCAGCATTTTTTAATTACTATTTTTAGTTTGTGGTGCTTTAAAGCAGGAAAGACACTTTGGGTGCTGTCCTTTCCTGCATGCTTGCTGCCCTACTCGACAGGTCCAGGGGGAAGCACTGGCAGCACCCCACATCCCCCAAAGCTCTGTGCATCCCTCCTCAGGCCCATTTTGGTTCCAGTGTTGGCCCAGCCCTGCTGCTCTGAGTTCTGTGGCTTTGACCCTTCTCATTCCCCTCCTGCCACACTGCTGCCAGGAGAGGAGGGGAAGAACAGCACGTAGCACAGGACAGCATAACTGTGCAAAAAACCTTTCAATCTTGGGAAACCCATGTCAAGGAGCATTTTCAGTCAAAGCCACGTCAAAGACCATTATCAGCCATGGCATTGCAGTTATTAACATTATTACCACGGGGTACAGCTGCAGCCAGAACAAAGTGATGAAGGGCAGTGTGCCGAGCTGCATTCCATGAGCTGTAAAAGCTCTTCAGCATTTCTCACACAAGCCCTGCGGGAGCAGCAGCTGCCCACTAGGACTCCTAAATTTCCATTTCAGCCACTGGGCGATAGTGGATCATTATGGACCGGGCATTTGTGGGAATGCAGCTTCCCACATATGCATGAACTCAAGGTAAGGGAGCTATGAAAAAAGCTTGATGCTCCTGTCCCTTGTGGCTCCTGGGCTTCAGAAATCTGTTCCTTGGGTTTTATTCAGACAGTTTTACAGCTTTTTATATAGTTGCAACCCTTTATTACAGAAATATGCTTAACTAAAGCTGATTCTAATAGCTCCCTCTCTGGTAGGAATTTTTTTTTCCACCAGGTTTATAGCTCTTTAAATAAACACTGCCTCATACATTTGCATCCCCTGTATCTCTCTACTGTTAATTACACTGAACTTCTCTTGACCTCTCGTTCAGGCAGAGTGAAAATGGACAGGTTGCTTAGCTATGACCTGCTTGTCCCAGCAGTGCTAACAGCTCTGCAGTCACAGTGCCACCCTCCCTGCCTTCCCATCCTTCAGGGCTCCATGGCACTTTTTTGCAAGGGTACATGGTGCCAGAACAAGGGGCAATGGCTTTAAACTGAAAGGGGCCAGGCTTAAATTAGGTATTAGAAGAAAATCCTTCCCTGTGAGGGTGATGAGGCCCTGGCACAAGTTGCCCAGAGAAGCTGTGGCTGCCCCACCCCTGGAAGTGTTCAAGGCCAGGTTGGATGGGGCTCTGAGCACCCTGATCTAGTGGGAGGTGTTCCTGCCTGTTGCAGGGAGTCGGAACAAGATGATCTTTAAGGTCCCTTCCAACCTAAACCATTCTAGGATTCTCTGGGCTAAGAAGCACCATATCACAAGTTTCACAGCAAATGCAGCTTCTGTGTCTTGCTCACTGCAGAGGGAGAGAACTAAAATGGTTTCAGCTTCAAATCTCAGGGACAAATAAAAGCATGAGAAGAGTTTCTTGTGGACTTAGGCCAGCCCAAACCCGGGGTGCAAATATGCGCATCAGGGGATATCACTGTGAGTCTTTAAGGAGCTTTGGATGAAACATCACAGGGCAACACAGAGTTGAGAAGAGATGCTCTTTGTGTCATATCATAGTGAGATATCCCTCACTTAAACATGGATGTAATTCAGTTCTTAAAATGTGAAATATTTTGTTTATATTCTAGAAATCAGAATCTTCCTACAGAAGTGTATAGCAGAAATACTTTTTCTGTCTTTCTTTAACATGACAAACTTCATCTTTGTTCACCTAAATCTGTTCTAGTAAATGGCCAAAACATTCAGAGAGTTTCATTTAAAACCCAGGATACTAATTTGGGAATATCTCTGACACCAAAATGTGATGTCAAGAGTAAGCAGTACTTGCAGAAGCTTAATTTTCATGGGTGCAGTCTTGAGGAACATTTACAAAACCCTGAGAGAAGCCGGTCCATTGCCATCAGGTGGGACATTGGCTCAGAGCTGCACATTCCTCCAGAAGGTGCTCCAGCACCTGCAGACAAATAAAGGTTATTTTTCTTGTCTCACACTGGATCTCTCACCTCTCTTCCTTTAGACAGCCACGCTAAGAATGAATGTGGCAGTTTTTGCAGAAGTAGAGTAAAATAATGGCAGTAAGGAGCACCAAAAACCCATAATCAGCCATACTTTACCACAAGGAGAGTTTGAGCAAGAAACAAAATTATTACAGCTGTGTTTTCTTTCCAGTTCTGTTAGTGATTCAGGACATGAATTTTGTCCTGAAGCCCTCTTGCTCTTTGTTCCAGCTCATATATGATAAACATTGTACTCAGCAGAAAGGTCACAGGGCTCAGTCCTTTGCAATTAGCCAAGCCCTCAGGGTTAGCCAGCTGGAAGATGTGGGAATTAGTACTGTAGCTTTTTAACAAGAATTCCCCAAATGTGTCCAGAGAAAGATAGAAAATTTCTGTGGGGGTCCATCGTTTCTCACAAGTCAGTCGATTTGCATTTAGGTGTTTAAAGGCAGAGTTAACAGCCTTATTCCAGCCAGCTGGCTTTGAGCCCTTTAGCCAGCAGGAATTTAAAGGAAGTGCTGAGCACACCTACACAACAGCAGTGTATTATTAGCCCAGCCCTTGCCTTTTCCAGGACCATTCCTCATGCATGATACAAAAATCAGGGAAAAGCTATCTGCTCAGGCAACTAGAGGTTGTACAGTACCAGGACACAGCCAAAGTGATGTAAATAAAAAGGCAAAGTCGAAGAATGGATAAACACATAAAGCAAATTAAATTTATGTGGTGGGATGTCTTTGCTGCCACTGGGCTCTCTGAATGACTGGGATTCAGTGGCAAAATCTCCTAAGTGTTTTGACATGTCATGTCCAGAGGCTTCTCTCCCTCATGACTGCACACCCGAAGGCTGTTTGCCATTTCTATTATGTAAGGCAATTCTTGCTGGCCACCACCACTTCTTCTCCCTGAGTAAAATGCACTCAGGCTCCCTCCATGCAGCTGTGCAATGTGCAGCTTCTGCTAATTTGAAGGGCACCCCTCCTCCTCCTCCCCTGATGATCCAGGAATACAGCAGTGAAGTGCCTTAATGGTAGCATCAAATAGCCTCATGCCATACATTTTTAATTTCTAAAATGGTCCTTGTTAGAGTTTCAGGGTTCAGAGAACTAGTGTGAAATGTTGCTAAAATGGATAAAAACATCTTACCTAAAAATAAATTATTGTCCGATCCCTGCTGCATCACCTCAGTCAGCTACTGAGAGCTTCTCTGGTGACTGATATAGCTTCATTGCCACAATATCCAAAGACTTGATAATCATTAAGGATTTTTTGGCCTTTTAGCACCCTAGAGATATAGCAGTGAAAAATATAAAGCCTTGAGTTAGTGATGGTTGAAGAAAATGTGCATGGACAGTGCAAGCTCTTAACACAGGCTCTGAGATCATGCACAGTATAAAGAGGATTATGAGCTGACGCCACACTAGAGGTCATCACTCAGTCCTCATTGTCAGAAATGTTTGTCAAGCTTCAATTTTCCAGTCTGGGGCCTGAGGAGTTTGGTTCAGTTGTCAGAGGAGTCAATCCCAAGAAGTCTCGTTGCACCATCTACAGACAAACTTTGCTGTTTGGCCTCCCAGACCCTGTCTGCAGAGCAGCTGGGCTTGATCTCACCACAGCCAAATAGGAAATGTAATTAAAGGCTTCCTTTGAGGACCTACCACTCCAGAGGTCCTCCTGAAGTGACTAAGACTTGTTGCAAAGGCCCCCTTTCCTTTTCTGTTAATAGATGTCCAGACACTGTTTCCAATCTTCCCCTCCACTCAGAATCAGAATTAAGTGTATTACTTTTCTGAGTAAAAATCCATTTTTGAGGTGAATAGTGCTTTATTTCCCAAAGGAAGAAATGGAACACACAACACAGACTGTTCTAGGGCTGAGTTTGACACAGATGTTTTGATAGGATAGGGATGGGACAAGGAATAATGAACATAAACTGAAAGAGGGGAAATTTAGGCTGGAGATTTGGAAGAATTTTTTTTTACTGTGGAGGTGGTAAGACACTGGAACAGGTTGCCCAGGGAGACAGTGGATGCCCCAACCCTGGCAGTGTTCAAAGCCAGGCTGGATGAGGTTCTGAGCAGCCTGGTCTAGTGGGAGGTTTCCCTGCCCAGGGCAAGGGGGTTGGGACTAAATTATTTTAAAGGTCCATTCCAACCCCTCAGTATTCTATGATGCTGTGTTCATCATTGGCTGTTATTTCCACTGCCCCATAGCCTGAGGCTCTGGTGGTATCATGGTCCTTTTCTCAGGCTGATCTCTCCTTGCTGCAGAACACAACAAACCTGGAGTGCTGACTCAAAAAAGAGACACAGGTTTGCACTTGCAGCTTTCAAAAAAAATAAAATTTGGATGCTACCTCAGGTCGTGATAAGACTTTTATCTCTAGTAATGTCAAAATTATCAGGACTTTTATTTCACATATTTTCAAAGCTTCTATATGAGCTACATAAAACTGAAGCTAATCTCATTTGCTTAAAGTACCTTCATTAGCAATGCAGAGACAGATCAGAACTGTATCACAGGCTCTTGTGGTTCCATTAGGATTTGTGGTGATCAATAACTACCAAGCTCTTAGGGCTGCCACACGGAGAGGAAAAAAAATGTAGATAATCCCTTAAAGATCTTAATTATGCAAAAGCAAAGTTATTATTTTAATAAGCCAAAAGTATTTCATACTAATCTAATTGCAACAAGTTCTGCCTGAGGATTGGGGATGGCCTACATTAATCACTGGGTGTTTAAAAACAGGTGATGGCTGATGAAAGAAGCAAAGTAGGCTGCATCTGGTGATGGGATCTGCTTGGCTGTTTGTCTGCTGGTAGGCACTGAGCTGTGGGATGTTTTGTCTTCATTTCCACTCAGCTCAATGCTCAGAAATACTTGGAGCTCAGAAACTCTAAGTGGGGCAATATTTTCAAAAGATATCTATCTCAAGCAGCCAAGGAAATGTTTCTGTGTCTGTAGACTTTAAGCAGGTCAGAGGGGCTCAATCCCTTCCATGCTCTGAATTCATATCTCCAAGGACCTAAATTTCAACACATTCTTAGTCTCATCCCATTTCAATGCATGTTCCTTGCATTTTCCTTGTTCCTTTTGCAGTATAACTAAGAAGAGAGAGAGAAAAAGAGAGAAGAGGTGGATTTTCCATGTGATCTTTGGATCAAGACTTTGTGATCAAAGTCCTTAACTGCATTTGTCGCTAATTAATTTGAAATAATTTCTTCCCAATATCTAACCTAAATTTCCCCTCTTTTAATTTGTATCCATTACTCCATGTCCTATCCCTATCCTATCAAAACAGGGCAGATAATATGCCCTTAATGTAAATCCTTCAGCCTCAAGATACTGAGAAAAAAAGCAACACATGAAACATAGGCAGAACAGTCATATTTAGCATCCAGCTCGTGTCTTTATAGTACTTAGTGGTTTTCACATATAAGCCTTCTATTACGCTGGGAAGTAAACCAAAGAGCTACCAGGCTGGGCGTGGGGAAAGGCAGCAAAAGGCCCAGTGGTAGAAAAGGAGTTTTGGGGAAACAGAGTGCAGATGTAACATGGAGGGGAGAAAGAGGAACGAACTTCTCCAGCTGGTGCCTCCCTTATCCCGCGGCAGAAACGAGCGCTTTGCACAGACTGGTACTAAAAGCCTTCTCTTCTCTACTGGAAATCTCAGTGAACACATTCAGTAAGCAGAGACCTGATTAACTGCCTGCCATTCCCAGAACAAACCTGATTTACTGCAACCGTTTCCCCTGAGATACCTCCATCTAACAGGGTTTGGACAGCCGGAGCTGTCTCAATACCGCTGCCTTCTCCTTTTCCCCACCAGTGGTCAATTCCCCAGCCAGGGAGGATGGACGTGAGGTGGATGCACGCCACACTTCCACTCTGGGTGTAAAGCATCTGCTCTGACATCCCCTTGATGCTGGCAAGAAATTGGCATCTAAGCACCTGGCAGCTCTGTGTCTAATTTAGTCACAATCTTCCCTGACACTTCCACTCTTGTATTACCAGCTTTGTGAAATTATGCCCACAGCAAACAGAGACTGCCATTTTCTAACAGCTTTGGCAAACTGCCCCAAACTTTTCACTGGCCCGGTTTTCAAGAAACTACGCGGATGAAGAGCCGGTGAAGCTTTTACATCTGAGCATCAAAATATCAATCACCAAATACCTTTGACATGGTAGCCATAAAAACAGCCACAGAACAGACCCATAAACACTTCAAGGCAAAGAGTAACAATTCTCCTTCTGAAATTTCAGCAGGGACAAAATTATACATCTTTTGGTCATTAAGGAAAATAATCTATTTCATAAAATTGAAATGTGCTTTACTATATACTGCAGAGTTCTATTGCTCTCAGACAGGACCCTCATTTTTAGAAAATAGTTTTAAAAAAGACCGATATAGAAATATGAATAATTTTCTTAGTTTAACAAATCAACACTTTACAGTTACTTCACAGCAACTGACCTGTGCTCACGCTTTTAGTCCTCAATGAACAGAAGTTTAAAAGTGTGTTAGCCCAGGTCCCTCACATTTACTGTCAGGTCCCCTTAGAGGAGTGCCTGTACCTGGGAAATGGTCATGAAGCAGCTGCCACAGAGTGATTTAGTGCTCCCCAGTAAAGCACTCACATGTCCAAGCCTTTCTGTTGCTAAACACTCGGAAGGACAGGCACATCAGAGCTATCACACTGTAAATTAAGCACCAGTGGGACAGACTGAACTATTTTTCCCTGCAATAAATTAAAGCATTTTTCCAAGATGGTGTTCTAAGCACACAATTTCATCATCATCATTTTCACAAAGACTAAATTTCTGTTGGGAAGTATTTTTTTTAACTCCTGTTTGATACTAGGACTGAAAAGACTGCAAGACTACAGAGCACTGTCTTTTTGATTGAAAAACTAATTTCAGGTTTCCATAGTTACACAGCAACAACTAAAAAGATGAGGCATTAAACTTCTATTTACTTCAATGGATACTGAGCCAAGATTTTTTCATAAAAATTTAACCTGGTTCTGTTTCCCCATTCCCTTGCTAAGAAAGGGTTTATTTAGATGCATGGTCCATAGGATAGACCTGTCATATCAAGGAATATATATTCAGATCTGCACCCTTAGTTTGTACTGCCAGCCACCATGATGGTTCACACAGCAGCACTGTCAGAGATCTGCTTCTTTAGCCATCTGTGCATACAATGAAGGCAAAAATGCAAGAAACTACGTAGTTCTGATTTGCTTTCCATCCCTGCTTATTTGGCCTTCCCATGTTAGGACACAAGAAATAATAACTCAGCTCATTTCAGCTCAAAGTTAATGCATTTTCTTTGATGGCTAGAGGGAGTGTAAGTAAGCCATATAAGAAGCATAAGCTACATAAGAAGTGTAGACATGAGAAGTATATCTGATTAGGAGATGCATTTTCTTAGAATTTACAGTACTGCTCATTCAGAGGTATTATTTTGAACAGTAAGTAACATTTCAATTTTTATAGCTGTCATAAACCAATAGGCCTGAACCTTGATCACCATACAGCCACCTACTCTTTCATTGTAGGCTTTCTAAATAATTTCTCAACCATTCTATTAATCCATAATGAGGAAATTTTCCATCTCTCAGAGAAGAGGTGCAGTCTGTTGTGTCCATAGCTGATACCTTCATCTGGATAGTGCTTGAATTTACATCTCCCCTCTTTCAGTTTAAAGCCTTTTCCCCCTGTCCCATTACTACATGCATTTGTCAAAAGTCCCTCTCCAGCTCCCTCGTAGCCCCTTTAGGCACTGGAAGGGGCTCTAAGGGCTCCCCAGAGCCTTCTCTTCTCCAGGCTGAACACTCCCAGCTCTCTCAGCCTGTCTCCACAGCAGAGGTGCTCCAGCCCTCTGAGCATCTTTGTGGCCTCCTCTGGACACACTCCAACAGCTCCACATCCACCTTACGTATGTTGCTGGCATGTTTTCTCATGAGACTCAAGAATCTACTGGTTTGCTTTTGTTTAAAGAAGGAGATGCCAGGGAAAGACATTTTCTGTAGAGCTAGAGTTGCAGATAAAGATCTTCTGCAGGGTGGCACAAAGAGACACCTCTGTATGCAGTAGCTGGGAAAGATAAACGGACTGACAAAGTTATATACTGGCAAGTCAACTGAAGCTGATAAGTTACAAGCAGGTAAATAGTGAAATCATTCACATTTTTTCATGTCCACGTAAAACTGTGTTTGGCTTCAGGACTTTTCAGGGACTGCGCTGATCCAGCTGGAACTGCTTACACAAAGCATGTTAAAAAATTATGATCAGCCTGGATTCCTTTTGTGAGCCTCTGTGGATGGAAATGCTGATGAACAACAGGAGAACAAAACCAAGACTCTAAAGGAGATTCTGACATATTGAAATGTGCTCAAGCCCACTAGAAACATAAATGAAATGTGATTTATTGTATTCTGAAGGCTGTGCATAGCAGCAAAAGAAATGAAAGTGCAGTGAAGGGCAGAAAAAACCTCAAAGGAATAGAAAATACAGGTGAAAGATCCCAACTGCCCCACAACTCCTACCCTACAGAAGCTCTCTTAGCCCTGAGGTGACAACAAAAAGAAGAGCTAGGAAGGCTTATTGCACTCAGAAAGTGAGCTGTTGACTATTTCTCACAGTATGACAAATAGGCCACAATAATAAGCAGCCTGCCAAACACCTTACCACACTTCAATTTTGTAACTCATTGCCGTGATATATCATACGAGCCAGGAGAATAAATGGATTAAAAAACAAATTAGTCATAAGCTGTATTAATGGGTGGCAGGTCTACTGGCAGCTACTAAACACAAAAGCTAAAGTATGTTTAAGATTAAAAGATGAAATCATTTGTGATTCTAGAGCCTCTTGCTTTTTTCCTAAAATTTGCTGGACAGGTGAGACTTCAGTTTGCTCCTAGACAATGGCATTTCCAAGAGTCACAGCTCAGAGCATCTTCTTGGTGATGGATTGCGGTCACCCATCTGTTCCCATTCCTTCAGACATTCCCTCTGCCTTTGATGCCCTTGATCAAGGGATCTTTTTTTTTTCTCTGACATTTTTGGTTCCCACTGGGTCTGAAGATATTTTCTCCCTCCTCATTTTTCGGATGCTCTTGGAGCTGCAGGAAGAGTGTCCACTTGTTCAGGGATGCTTTTAAAGAAGCAGGTTGCGAGCCCAGTTTTGCTTCTTTGGCCACTTCATTCCTCACTTGCTGCTTTTATTTTTGGTCCACCCCATTTCAGATGACATTGATTGGATCCCAAATGTTATATATTAAACCAAGGGGGGTATGCAGCTCCTGAGAGCCCCTTGTGCCTGCAGTCTCTTCCCCTGCCCCAGGGCTTCCTCTGTCGCAATGACGGACACAACCCAGGGAGGAGAGAGACAGACAAACTCAGGAGTAACTAGATAGAAATGCCTTTATTTATTTATATACAGATGGGTGTTATACCCTAGGTTGTTGGAATGGTAAAAAGGTCATTGGATCTTTAGTTAACCACCCCCCAGGGTTATTGGCTAGATCCTAAAAACACCCACTTGCAAAACAATCCTTCAGACTAACAATAACAAAGTGCAAAAACACCTCTACAGATGGGTGTTATACCCTAGGTTGTTGGAATGGTAAAAAGGTCATTGGATCTTTAGTTAACCACCCCCCAGGGTTATTGGCTAGATCCTAAAAACACCCACTTGCAAAACAATCCTTCAGACTAACAACAAAGTGCAAAAACACCTCACAGGTGCAAGATAGAAGAATTATTTACAAAGGCTCTCTAGCTGTTTTGCAGCTGGCCCCATGAGAAAGTGAGAATGCTCACAGACACAGGCAGATACTGAAAAATCTCTCTGCCACCAAGTTTTCAGTGTCCACATGCCTCCACACAGATACGGTACTGAGAGTTTCAGTGCGTAAAACTCTTCTTAGCTTTGGACTCCTATTTTCAGGGGAAATAACAAGACACTGGAAAACATTGGAAGCATCATAGAAGATAACTGGCACATTGCAGGTGAGCAAAATGTTTAATTTTAAACTTGAGGCACACATTCTCATGCCACTGCCCCGTGCTTGGCTTTTGCTGTTGCCAACCTGTTGCCTTCACTGCTGAGAGCTCCAAGGTAAAATGTAATGCTTCACTTTGAACCTCTCCACCATAATAAAGAATTAAATAAAGGCTCTGACTTACATTTCACAGTCCATTTAAGGGTGGCTGATGTTTGGGCTCTCTGCCTCTCTCCTCACAGAGATATCCAAACTGAGCTTAGAGCTACCCCTGAACTGCCACAATCACCACCCTCAGATTAATATAAATCACCACCAGCTACAGTTTATATCAATGCCCTGGACTTCAGCAGTCCTGGCTGAATTGCCTGCAAGCCTGAAAGCACAGTTTTGTAGTTTGATATCACTGTGGAAGGTGCTGGTTCCATCCCTCCCACTGCCCTGGGCTGTGCAATCCATAGGAGCCACTCTGCCAGGAGCCTTATTTATCTGGCTGCGTCGAAGTCCTCTGGCTCTGCTTTTGGGGCATGGCAGGCAGCTGGGGCAGAAAGCAGGGCAGGTTTAGGCTGTCTTAAACCAGCAATTAAACTAGTCTTTATCTGACAGTTTTACAGGCCAGCACCAAGGCACCGCTTTTTGCCTGAAGAGGGTGTTTTCCTGGGGTGTGTGTTTTAGACAAGCTCCAGGACTGGAGTGTCTGGGGCTTGTGCTTGTGTCATCAAAAACCCAGAGAAACAGTTATTTTTGTGGAACTTTTTTTTTGTTATTGTCTGCAAGGAAACAATAATCCTCCAGATGAAAATCCGAACCAGATTGCTCTGAAAATCCTGTAGAGGCTTCATTCTGCTCAGATCCAAAAGCTCAATGTAAAAAAAAAAAAAAAAAAAAATCACTGTTGCCAGCAAAACAAACAACACATATTAAGCCTTTTTATTACCATGTCTAATGTTTTACTGGCTGTGAAATCACATTTTCCAGAATGAACTGTCTCAATACACTTCTGAAATATCCTGGTAGTGCTCAGTGTCCATCTGAAAGAAGAATTCTGTCCCAGCCACAGGCAGCAGACAGAAGTCTTCTGCCTGAGGACGGCACAAGACACACAGCTCCATTCAACCAGATTCAGATAGCTCCACATCCTCCTGTTCACAGCAATCGAGCTCCTAAAGACAGACTTTGGGATTTTTAGTGAGTGTACATTTGTTTTCCTGCTCCCTAAAATGCATGTGAAATCTTCAACAATAACATTGATAATAAGAACAAGGACTAATATCACGTATTTCTTCCATCAGCAAACAACACAATTTGCAAAAAAAAAAAAGGAAGCATTAATATTTGTGTTTATTCTTGGGTAAAATGAGGAATGAGGATGTCACAACACTTTTCCATGGACATCCTATAGGCCATACTCAAGAAAGGAAACTAGGTCTCCCCACTGTTTCCTCCACTAGAGTACTTTTGTTTCACTCAAAAGGAGTTGTCATCTCTTTTAAAGAGAATTGTGACTGGATGAAAGAAAGGCTATGACTTGTCCAAGGAACCATGGGAAGAAAAAGCAAGTACAGAAACCAGACACGAATTCTCAAGGATTGAAAATAACAGTGTGTATTGGAAGTGGAAGGAAGAGAAGAAAGCCCCAATTGCACCCACACATTTATAAGTGTCTTAGCCTGTTACCTTGGGTCCCTGTACCATTTCTTGTTTCAAAATTCACCAAAGTGCAGTCATGGAGTTATTGCTATTTCAGCTTTTCCACTTATCTCAAATTTTCAAGGCAAGTGTGTAAGGACCAGTTGTGTTTGAAGCATTCATTAAGTTCTTCGTGCTTTAGAAGGACCTTTCAGTGGTTACAAACAGTGGCTGTCTATTAAATATGTATATAGTACTGGTATTTTGCCTTTCATGTGTCTGCACTGGATCATGGAGGAGAGATACAAAAGTAATGTTATGGTTCCTATTAGACATTATTAATATGATAGTCAGGAGAACACATTTACAGCACTGCTGCTCTGCATGAGGTGCTGTAGAGACAAGCAGTTAATCAGAGTTCTTGATGCAAGGAGCTCACATCTTACATGAAAACATAAGATCAATATTTGTCCCCTGGGGTTTTTTTTCCCTTTTTCCTGAAGCACATAAGTAATTTCTTCCTATGACTGCACAGATCTAAAAGGATTATTTCTCCAATTTCTTTCTATGCTGAAGCTGCTGTTTTGAGGCAACAGGATCTATCGGATCTATTGAACTTTATGCATGGTTTCTGCATAAACAACAAAATGATGGAAGATTTAAGAAATCTTACAGTAGTGCTTATATAATAAAAAGAAAGAAGCATAAGGACTGGATCAACTCTACTCTCAAAAGGATTACCACAAAAGTTTGAAATAACTATTCTCATGGTTCAGGTTACTCCAGTTAACAGTTTTCTTCCAGATTTTGTCTCTGTGACTATTTAAGGAGTGCATCAGGTTCAGGGAACCCAACAGCAGCCCAAGTAAAATCACATTTGATTCCATATTTTCTGGGTTAAAAAATCAGGGGCAGAGCCTCTAGTTTTGTCTGTCTCAGGAAAAAAAAATGCACAAAATCAAAATCTCAGGTCTTTGTATGAGATCTAGGGACAGATGTTGTTGCTGAGCTCCCAGACTGCAGTATAACAACAGCTTGATGCCAGATGCAGGTGTTGGACTCCACCATGGGCACATCTGCTAAACCCTGGCCCCTAAACCAGCACAGCCCCTGCTGCAATGTGTTGCAACAGCAGTTAGAGTTGTGCCTTGCAGTCGTGACAAGAAGTCATCTCATTAAGTCTACAAAGTGACTTTCAAAACAGGAGATTGAAATATTTTGCTAATAGCCAACAGACTGTAAACCAGGAAAAAAAGATTTCTAGAAGCTTTGCAAGCAGGAGAATTGGATGTCTGGGATGTTTGAGTGTTTATCAGTGGTCATATTCAAGAGCAAGTTTGACATGAATAACATCGATAAAGGTGGTCCTGCCTTGGGCAGTGAATGTACTGGCTGACCTTTGGAGGTCTTTTCCTATACCACGATGCTATGAATTGGAGAAATCAAATGGCTTCTCTCAGTGATTCCTCCTGGGAGTTTAGGACAGACCTTAGCACTCAATTTCCTTGCAGAAAATTGTAACTCATCTGTCTTCCTTTCACTCCGTGGACACAGTAAAACTGCAGCACACAATTCACACAGTGCCGTAAACATCACTGCTGCTGAGAAACCTTAGCACCACCCTAATGCCATTCTAGTAACAATTCACCTCTTCTTTTCCTCCTCAGTAATACCACATTTGGTAACCATGCCACAACTCTTCTATTCTATTTTTCAGAAGAGAAGGAGGACTTTAGCTGCAAGAAACATTTGGTTGTAAGGTTACCGAAAATATAATCAGAACCAAGAAGCTCTTACAGGAGAATGGGAGATATCTGCTTCTCACCACACGGTCCTTCCAACACCTTTCCTCTGGTCCTGGCAAATGTAATTTTGCCCAGCCATAATGCCCACACGATCTTGACAATATATTTTCCCCACCATTTGTTTTTCTCTTCACTCTATGCATTTTTCAATCACTTTTCTCCCCAGCAGATATAAACCTCCTCACTGTCTTTCTTACCTTTTTCAGTATCCTCAGCCTGCCCACTGCCTACTTTTCACCAGAGCAATGTCACTTCTCCCCCCAGCTGGCCCATCATCCTCCACTGCCCACACAGAACTATGTATCCAGACAAGGGCCTTGACCCCATTCTAAAGGCAGAAGCCAGAAGCTGCTGAGAGCCTCTCTCCATCTCCATGCTTAAACAAAGATAACGTTTCTTCCAGAAGCTGCAGGAAACAGGAAGCCATTTGGATGGTCTGAACTTCTGAGATATTTGTCAAGTAGGAATGCTTGAACATGGTTCAGGTGATGAAAGCAGCAGCACAAACCCAACCTGTGCAGCATCTTCTTGGCATTGTGGTTTCCATGAAGGCAATGATGATCAAAATAACCTTTTAAATACAAGCTCAGAAGTGCTTGAATCAGGGTGCCTTGAAATAGAAAGTGCCACTTCAAATAAAGCAGTGAATCAGAAACCTCAGCAGATAGTAAAACTATCTCAAACATTTCAACAATTTATAGAGAGCAATCAATTAGTGGATGTGGGCTGGAATGGCATGAGTGTTTTGGAAAAGAGCTGACTTTCTTTAGCATTTATCTACCAGAACAGTAATGAGCCACAACAGAGGATCGAATTCTGCTCTCTTTAAAGCAGCCAATCCATTGCAACTCTCAGGACTGCAAGAGAATCAGATTTAGCTAATGCATCTGTTTTGGGATGCACCAAAACAAGGGTGACTGGAAAGTGCCAGAAGCAGTGCACTTTTGCTGCTCTAACTCCTCCTGATGAGCTAATCCAGCAGGAGGCCATCTCCATGTCCATGGACAAGGGAGTAGCAAGCCAACTTCATCCACTCCCTTGCTTCCACCAGCCTTCCCTGGCTGCTGTTGTAGCTTGTGACAAAAACACCAGATTTATTTTACCTTCTTGGAAACTTCCAAAAAGTTCCATCTTTTACAACACATGTGAAACGTCACATCTGGAAGACTCAGGTCTCCAGCTGCTTCCAAAAGCATGACCCTGTTGCCTTGAGCAAGGTTTGCTGGAGGAAGTTTAGGGAGAGTTGCAGGGCTGGGAACTCTTTGTCCCTCTGTGGTCCCCTGCCATTAACACTTTTCTTAACATGTCACTCCCATAGAGGACCACAAACAACCTGCAATTAAAAACAAACAAACCACCTGCAATTTTAAAAAAATCCAACACAAAGGATGAAACCATTTAATCCCAAAACAAATCCTGATGGTTATTTTTAGCTCAATTTCCAAAGCGATCTTGTATGTGTTATTTTTACCCTGGCTGTCTAATTTTGTTTAGCATTTTACTGATTGGGCAGTATCTGATGAAAGGTGCTTGTGGGCTGTGGGTTTCTCTTACATCTTTGTCATTGGTTCATCTTTCATTAAAAAGTTTAGAGCATTCTCCTCATCTTTTAATCCCAGAAAGCCATAAAAAGCTGCATCTTAACCACTTTTGTTCCTCCACAGAACAAAAAAAGAAGCTATCACTGTGATGTAGATAAACCCTTTGCAATACAGTTTTTATCAGTGTAAAATAAGGGAAAATTACGTTTATCTATATAGGCAGGAGTAACTCTATATTTTGTTTAAGCAGTTGCACACTGTGGCTCAGGAATTGATTTTCTGTTGTTTAAGTACACATTTGAATTCACTTTGACTGGACCTTCACTCAATACTGCATATATTAACTTTCTATACGTTTACAGTCATCCATTTACAAAATCCAGGCTGCCCTTAAGAAAGACTGATATATGCAAAATGCAGAAAGGTGAATCTTTTTCTCAAAGGAAATGATTTTTCACCAGGAGCAGTGCACTGTAAAGTCTGACCTCTACATGTATACTTAGGTAATTAGTATCCCAATTTTCCTTTGTTACTGGGCACGTACTGTAGAGCCAGATTCAGAGTCTGACAAAATAGAATGCCCAACCTCAAAAGGGTCACTCCTGAGCCTACCTGTGAGATCTGGATTTTGGAAAACACAGAAAAATAAGTAAAACCAGCAGCAGCTAAGGGCTGGACATTTCAGCATTGTCTGTAGCACAGGAAACAGTGCCAGGCTGAGCAGTTGGAGGGGGAACACAGACTTGGATGCATTTTCTACCCTAATCCTACAGAGATCACTTGGGCCAGGCTATTGCTGGCGTGGGGAGGGGACAAAGAAAGGTCACAGTTGGAAACAGGAAAAGGTGGATCTGAGGGAGACCAGTGCGAACAGCACTTCTTCCCCCCAAAGGTCAGTGTCACCCTGCCCCTTGAGGTCATTGTCACCCCAGCCCTTCAGGAGCTGCCAGGAGCCTGGCTGCCCAATCCCCTGGTGTGCACGACCACGACCACCATCCCACACTGATGTGAGCCACAGCATCCCTCGCCAAGGAAATCCATAAACAACACCCAGTTAACGCAATGTTATGCTGAGGGAAGTGCCTTTAGCTCATCCAGCTGGAGAGATGACTTCAGGAAGCAATGAGGCTGGAAAAGGTGCAGGAAGTAATGAGGCTTCAGAGAAGGGGGGGTGGCTAACTGTGCCCTTGGGAACTCTGCTGGCATTAACCTGTGCTGCTGAGTAGGATATGGCAGACTCTTGTTGTCAGCTACAGATGAAAGGTGAAGGATGAGCACTGTCTCAAGCTCCCAGGAGACTGCTTGTTCCAAATGGGCAAAACAAATGAGCATTTGCTTCTTTTTTGAAAAGGGGGAAAGAAATTAAAATATACAGAGTTATGAAGGGAAGATGAAATTACTCATTGTGTCAAATAATTAAAGAGCTTGAAATCTTGTCAAGATTAAAGCAGGAATTCAAGCAGGAAAAATTTATACTCAGAATAGTAAACTAAGGCCATGATTCTTATTTCAGATATGTGGCCACCTACCACCAGTAAAAGTGGGGAAAAGAGCCCAGATATTTCACATTAGGCTAGTGGATGATACAAGCTTCAGAGTGAGGTGGGTTAAGTTGTAGTTAAACCAAGACAATGAGACTAGCAAACGCTTAAGGCTAATACATTGTCCTTTGAACATGAATTCAGTACAAATCTTACAGAGAATAAGTAAAAATTAATTAACTTACACTTTATTGGACAAACTCACCATTTAATTTAATGTACAGTGCTATAATTACCAGTCTCTGCTCTGGAGAAGATCAGTGGAGGAGCTGACAGGCTCATATGAGACATTTTCCATTTATTTAACCGTTGCTGTTTAAGCAAGTTGCAATCTGTCAGGAAGGGACTTCTCTGGCTCACAGCATTCCTGTACAACAAGGAAACGCTCCTGCCTCTGTTTTCCAGCTGATTCCTGAGGATTGAGGTCTAGTCCACTGATGGGCTGGGGCACTGCAGGGTTGAGTGTCACCATGAGCCTGTCTGCAGGCATGGAGCTCAGAGTATTACCAGCTGGAAAACTAATTCAAGAAGAAAGCCTAAATCTGTTCTCTCTGATGGTGTAGGGGTTCTGATTTGTACCCCACTGTGAGGGGGGAGCCCTGTGCCCAAATCCCTGCTCCCAAGGTTCCCAAACCCAAAGACAGGGGTTCCAAGCAGTCCTATGACACAGGTGTCACACTGGCTTGGTCAGGACAGGTCAGAAGAGAGTTCTTTTTCCCTCTGAATCCTCACATCACAAAGAAATGTGCATCATTGATTATCATATTAAAAGGCAATCACAGTGGCTGTGCATAAATTAGTAGTCTTCCCCAAATTCTGGCTTTCTTTAGCCTCTGTTTGCCTGATTTTGTTTTCAAAGAGTTTTTACAGGGTGAGCATAAACATACATTCCTATCTTCATGCCACTTACAGCTTATACAACCTCAACATTGCTATTATCTAATCTGACTCCAACCCTCTGCTGTACCACAGCCAGAGAATTCCAGACAATGCCTTCTGCACGCACCACCCAACACTTAGCTGGGAGTCTTCTTTCAGAAAGCCATCTCATCGACACTTCACATTTTTTGTTCCTCTCCTGGGAAGGAGCTGCATTTGAAGCTTGAGTTGCCCAGACTCTGCTCTGGGCAGACTATTAGGCTCACAAGGTATTTCTCCTGTGTGGGAGATTTGGCAGTAAGTGGTTTTAAATGCAGCAGTTCAGCTCATTTACCAGCTTGAAAATGCAATGTTCATCTTACCACTCTGCAGAGGAAAACAAAATGATTGGCTTGTTAAAAAAACGGGAGCTACAAAAATGAAAAATATGAAGAAAACTTTTTTGAAAAGATACTTCTAATATGACTCAGAATGCAAACACTGGGACACTCAGTCATAGCTCTGGCCTCTTGTGCTTTCCTATCTAAAATATCATCTCTCTTTATGGCTTTACCTGTGTTGTTTGTCTCTCGCTAAAAATACATGCAGTCAGCTCCTTCTTAAAATCATGGTGTATGAACTACAAAGCCAAGCACTTAAAAGTGGGTCTGTGTCTGAACATTTTGTCCACTCCGTCCTGTCCCTTCATGCACCACTGTAAATTGATTCAGAACAGTAACTCAGACATGTAGGACCCTAAAAACCATTTCAAATGGTGACAGCTGAGAACAGAGAGAGAAAACAGAGTCACTGAGCTGCCTGAGGGGTTTTAGGTGTTGTTTGCTTTTCATCTTTGGAAACTGGATGGTGGAAAACACATCCTCAGGTTCCTTCCTCTCTATTTACAGCAAATAGACTCCGCTATCCTCTCTTTCCGCCCCCATATTCCCTCCAGAGGCTGATTCCAGGGAGGGCTGATCATGATTTGCTTTGCACACAGCAAAACAAGTGCTGTGATTGTTAGCCCAATTTCAGAAAAGCTAGTCAGGGATGGAGGATTTAATCTTTAATTGCATGAAGTGTATTTATAATTAAAACCAGTGTAGCTGAAGTGCTGATTCCAAAGTATTACCACATATTGTGTTCAAAAAGGGCCAGAAGTAGAAGGCACATCCAGACAAATCAAGGCAATATCTGGGAACCACAGAGGATGTTAGAGGACATTTCCAGAAGAAACATGGGGATTTAGTGGCATAAATCCTATTGCAACTGAGGTACATGTTCCTAAACCTCTTAAGTCAGCATGTAAATCTCCTATTTATATCTTCATGGTCAAAGTCAAGTTTGTTTTCTGTGCCTTTTTAAATCTTTTCTGCTCAGAGCAGCACCACAAATAAATATTTAGTGTGCCAGTACATTGCTAAATTATTCATGCTTTAAATTCATAAATGGGAAAGACAATCTTCCTGGCTTTACACGCTCTCCTGGAGAAATGCGTTATTCATTGGTGATTTTAATTTCATATGCATCTTATTTGTCAGTCAGTGCAAAGCAGAGCTGGAACATAGGGGGAAAACTGACAAAACATTTTAGAGGTATTTAATTTCACCGTACTTCTTTTCATTACTCACCAAAAAAAATAGAAAAAGGTGTCAGTTAGAGTTACATGAAAATACTTTGAATGGTTTTAATGCTCACAAAATTAAGACACATGATTAAACTGGATCAAAGCAGCACCATTTAGTTTTGCTATGGTGACATACAGGAGCACTGTGGAAGGTGCACTCCTGGGCTGGGTGCTGTCCACCCATCAAACTGTGCCTGCGTGTCACATAAGGTGGGAGACAGGGAAATGAGAAATCAGGGGACAGCCACTTGTGAGGGATGTTAAATGAAGTGTACATGTCAGGTACAGTGACCTGTGCGTGGTGGGCTCCAGAGGTCTGATGGAAGCTGCAGTCTGCCTGCCATGGGAATTAAAAGGGATCAATGAGCATGAAAGTGATGGTGCATCCCGTGCCAGAAGGGCACTGTGATATTATCTCTAAATTATTCCACAACCAATTGAGCTCTGTTTACAAGTAAAGAGTTCTTGTTTATTCGCTTTTAGCAAATGACTCCTATAACCCAACCTGAACAAGAAAAATAAATTGGGACCATCATCTCAGAACCATTAGCAAAACATCTGATCTGTTAATGCTGTCGACAGGATGAGAATCCTCAGCAGTCACACTGAGTTATTTCTGGTGAAAGGTGTCTACCTACTAAAAGGAAGAAGAAGAAAAGGGTCAAGGCCAGTGTGGATTCAGAGGGGATTAAAGTTCGAGATAAAATATTAAATAAGCATTATGTTTCTTGTTTTAATAGGAAGAAAGAGGCAGGATTACTTGTAAAGCCCACGCAATCAGGGTAATGGAGCACAGGTAGAAGAGTACAGCCATATCCCAGGTAAAAGCCAAGTCCAGGGATCTCAGTATACCAGGGTAGTGAAAAATCCCTAACCCAGAGTGCTGGGGAAAAAAGCCAGCACATAAAACCCAACCCTGATAGCAGGAACTATAAAAAGTTTGCCGAGTTGGGAATAGTCCCACAAGAAAAATAGCATGGCTGGGGGGAAGAGGGAATTCAGCATGAAAATAATCACTGTGAGACAGGGACTTTTCAGATGTGATATTTCCAGTAATGGCACAGCACGGTAGGTATTTTCCTACAGGAATAAACAAATCCCTGCCTTTAATATTTCACTACATAACTTTGGACCACTGCACTCTAGAACAAAAAAGATGATTTGAAAGAGGTGCTTAAGATTTGCTGTGCAATTCTATGAGACAATAAGTCTGATTTCCTCTCACTCTAAAGTCATTTATCTTATGTTTAACTGGTTTGGTTTAAAAAATGAAACAGAGATGATCATTCTGTAAAATGTGAGATGATGGATTGGGTATAAACCCTAGAGGGAGGACCATTAAAAGAAATGCTGGAACAAGGACTTAGCTGTCAGTAAATTTGGCCTGAGAATCACGTGGCAGTTTCTGTAAGAAGAGTGAGGATTTTGAAAGCCTTGCTAGTAATGGAGGAAAGGCAACCTAGATGATCTCAAAATAGAGTTTGTCAGATTATGAACAGGATTTAAAATGTTCACAAAGGTGAAAGGTGTCTAGATTTGATGACCCAGAACACACCAAACTTTTTTTGTAACTAGTTGTTCCAGAGCTCAGTGTGGAAATGAAACACACAGTGGCACTGGTTTTGTGTGAATTAGGAAGTTTCTAGAAATCCTTTTTGTCCTCCTTGCAAAATAACACTCCATGCTTACCAGACAGGAGCATGAGCTTCAAGGGCATCATCATCAAAAGTTCCTAAAGTGCTGCCCACCAAGAGGCCCTTCAAGCCCTGAGTTTGACCATAGTAGTACCAAAAATTAGAAATGGTGTAGACCTGTTACAACCTGAGTTAATACATCCTGTGGGAATGCAATATAGGTCAGCTGGACCTCAGCCTGGGCAGCTTTACTGCTGCCAGACCACAGCTGGCATCTCCCCACAGTGCTGCCCTGTGCTGTGTGTGGTGCCACCACGGGTCACTGCTGGCCCTTGTCTTCCATCCTATCCCACAGTTTAACGTGCCAAATTTGAGGATATTGAGGCACAAAACCAGCAGTGAAATCACTCTTCCACTTTTGAAAAAGTTCCTGGAATGAAGCACCCTGCAAAATCTTGACCATGACTGTCTTTCAATGTTTGCTTTTATTCAGTTTGTTCAGCACGTGTCCGTGAGGCCCAGCCACGGTGATCCCCCAGCTGTGGTTTGTGGGGTCCCACAGATCCTGGACACAGCTGGTCACTGAGACCTTCCTGTGGTCCAGAAGGCTTGGAAACTCTTCTCCAAATTCTGTCCAATAAACGAGAAAATATCTTATTTTGAGATGCTTGGGCTGGTGGATTTAAATCAGATTAATCTTACAATATTAGTTTCAGAAAAAAGCCCCTTGTCCCTGAGATCAGGACCCAGAAACCTTGCTCACATTTAGTTAGAGACAGTGTTTTGCAATACCTCTAACAGGTGAATCTGTGGTCCCATTTCTGCCCTTCACATTATCATTTCAGTAGTGACTTAAAAGGCATTCACTGGTAATGTAAAAAAAAGTTGCATAAAGGGATCCCAACCTGAGTGCAAGACCTCTAAAAACTCCTAAGCTTGACAGAAGGCTTTAAAAGATCCTGTCCCTGAAAACTATAACCTTTGAGAGCTGAGAGGTGGGATTACTTCACCAGAAAGGTAATTGCTTCCACAGATGCTGCCCTGGGACACTCCAGGTAGTTTCTTTCCAGTATTAACCATCTTTCCCAAGTGTTTACAAAATGGTTGCAATTTAGGATTAAGGAGGGTGAACTGGGAGTAGCTTTGATGAAGATGTAGCAATCTCATAGAAAGAGAGATTCATTCTATCTCATGGTTAGAAATATCCATTCTAGCCAGGAGTCAATGCTTTTTCCTATCTGCTTTTCACAATGGATGAAAGTTTTAAATGCAGGTCTCAGCCAGCAAAAGAGATATGTGAAGAAAAAATGAGGTTAATAGATTGTACCCTTAGGTTTTACCCACAAATTAAGAATTGAGCCAGACTACCAGGTCAGATGGAAGAAGCAGAAAAAAAATTTTTTTTAGTATTTATGTCCTTTTGCTTGAAAGTCTGTATTAGTAATAATGAAACATAGGGTGAAAACAACAATCTTACATAAAATTTATGATACTTCATGTCCTAAACCAAGGATTGGCACACTGGGACAAAGGCACTGAAGGAAAACTAGCTTGTATTTTTCTCTGGTGCAAGGAAGCAATGGCCATTGGGGTATGATAACTGATGACTTATGGAAGGAAAAATTATGCCAAATTTAAAAATTAAAACCCTAAAGGTTCAAGCTCATACCATGCAGGGACTGACAGAAACAGCTCTAAATGCTTCCAAGGAGAACATATGTAACCACTCACAGAAACAGTGCTGAAAAGTGTTGACCAACCTCCAACCCTTACCTGCTTTTTACCATCCCTCCTCCCTTCTACACCCCCTTCCTTGGGGAATTTAAAGGAGCCTTCTCCATTAAGCCAGTGGAGCCAACACAGAAACAGACTGGTAGGTGAGCATTTGCAGCTTTCAAAGAGAACAAAAAACTTCTACCTGACTCTAGAAGCACGAAACAGAGCAGATAAAAGTAATGGTGAAGCTAAATATGGAAATAGCAGGAGATTCTGCTGACTTAAAAGGGAATATTTTAAAATATTTTTGGCACAGTAAAAGGATGCCGAGTTTTAGAAAGATGACTTGAGGGAAATTGGGAAGGATGTGAAGTTTGATGGTTTACCCAGTTTCTAAAAGCGGCAATCCAACTTCCAGCACCCAGTAAAGCCCTGCAAACATGGCCTGACCTGTGCATGGGCATGAACCCAGCAGACCTAGCTGCCCCAAGCCCACCTGTGTGGCTCAAGCACTGCAAGGAGTACCCTGAGTCCAGCTCAGCCTTGGTCGTGGCTGGGACAGCAGTGGCTGCATGTGGCTTTACCAACAGTGAAATACATTCTCCATTGCTATTTGAAGGCTACTCTGCTTGTAGAGAAAAGCCAGGTTTTGGCTGCTAACATACCCCGAGGGCAATTTGCTGCAGTCAGAGCATGCCTGGGGAACTCAGTTTCCAGCAGAGATATGGCTCTGCCTCATGCTTTTAGTGGTCTAAGATACACAAGGATGACTCAGGGCAGATAGCTCCTCCAGGCACGCTGACAAGAAGCTCGTATCTGCCATGCTGGCTCCAAGGTGGTCAATTTGAATTTGTGTTTTGAAAAACTCTATTAAAATCATGTTTTCCCACTGGTCTGAGAACCTCCTGTGTTTATAAAACCCGAACAATTCCAAGCTCTTTGGCTCCTCAGATGTGAAGCTGTACAGAAACTCACAAAATACAAAATAGAGTTTTGTGTTAACTTGCTTCTTTGTCGAACATTTATACCGATACCAACAGTCGGCCCAAAGTTAAAACTTCATAACCCATCAGTAGCAGTCCAGTCACATTCCCAGTAGAGTATTTACCTATTAAATTCCAGAAACACTATGAAAAGTTGAGAGCAGAGGAGGGGAAGGTGATTTTCCTGCCTGCAGGAAGTCAAAGCATCTGTGTTCCCGAGGAAGACAACAACTCAAAAAGCTGCAAAGTCATCAGGAACAACAAGCATATGTTCTTCAGATAAATACAAGTGTTAGAACATTTTGGGGGAGGAGCAGAATTGCCCAAGGCTCCCCGTCTTTGCAATCTGTCAGGGAGAAGCTTCATCAATAATTTATTAAGAGAGGAATAGTTTGCAAGACAGCACCTCACACTTAGTGGGAACAGATGCACCGCAGTGAGAAGACCCAGCTGCACTCAGGGCTGCTTGGGGAGGTGTTTGAAGGTTGTGATTGTCATGCCTGTAGGGAAGGCAGAGGTGGACAAGAGCGTGGGCAGGGTCTCACCCTGCTCTGTAGGAGCCACTCTGGGCAGGAGGGACCCTTCCTTTTCTCTCTATTCTCCCAAACTCATGGTTGGGAGAACAGGGTGAAGCTTTAGAGGAGGTTTCCACACCCCAGCCTTTCCTGAAAACGTGGAAAAACTGAGATTGGAGTTGCCATATTGTCATGATTGGAAATCGGGGGCTGGGAAAGCTTCAGTCCCACACTTTGGTGCACATCATTGCTCGTAAGCTCCTCACTGCTCCATACAGCAGCTCCATGCCCTTGTTAGAGAATGAAGGGGCCCCAAGAGTTTACAGCTGCAGATTTGGAGGGTCACTTGCATCCCTGTGTGACAGCCCCAGGCTTTCTCTCTGCTCCAAGGACAGCAACACCTACGTGAAGTCAGCAAGAAGTCTTTTCTTTTCCCCTCAGCAGCAGTCATGGGGTCTGGCATTTTGCCTGGGCTCTGAGTTAAAAGAATGAGTAAAAATCTTGCCATTTTGGTGGAGGGTTGATTTCCTGCTCTACCACAGACTTCCTATGTGCCCTTGTGTATCTGCCCTGCGCCATCAGGGACCTGCCAACAGATTCTGTATGTGAGTACCTGCTGGCAGAAACGGAAAGGGAAGATGAGATTTTACCTAGGGAACAAAATTAGTCACCAAAACCAAAGGGACAAACCCACAACCTCTCCCTGGCCCTGCACAGATCAGCCCTGATGGTGTCACAGAGCAGCCACATCAATGGGGGGAGCAGATTGTGCTGAACACAGTGAAATGGTACCCCAATAAAAAAGATATCAATCAGTTTGGATGGCTGCTGTCTTTCCTACAACCTACTCTCCAGGTAATCCCTACCCGCCAGCAGGGCTGCTCCCCATGGGAAGTACTTTGACATGGGATGGTCAATGGAGGCGTTGATGCGGTAGATAGGAAGATATGAGCATTTTGAGAGGTTGGAGTGGTCACAGATAGGAGTTTAAACTCGTAATGTGGGCTTCTAAGTGCACCCACATCGGACAAAAGCGGGAACTTTGCAAAGCGCTAAAGTGGAGTCAGTGCTGGGGGACAGGGAAGGGCAGAGGATCAAATCTCAGGAATGAAAACAGAAGCAGACAGCAAGGACTGCAGGCACCCAAGAGCAGCAGCAGCTAGTTTGGATCAGGTCAGAGCTATCAGTTCAGGAAGTCTCTGAAATCGGACCAGGTCATAAAAAACCTGCCCCTTCTTCCAAGCATGAAATGGAAATCCAGTGCTTTCATTGCCGTGAAATTTGCATTTAGCTTTGTCTACTTAGGAGGATAGATGCTTGTTACTGCGCTTCAAATGTCGTACCCCTTTGGAGATAAACACTGAATAACTCAGTGGGAATTGAAGCTCACAGCTTCCCTCTTTTGTAGCAGAATCAAAGAAGTACCTGACCTGAGTAGGCGTTAAGACTCTCACTGTGCATGTCCTTTTCAACAGGAATTTAAAATGTTCAGTGTTTCCTGGGATCTGGTCTGAAACTCAGTTTTAGGCAGAGAAGCAAAAGACTGCAGAAATGTAGTTTGATAGTGACCCAGAGGAGTTCACATCCCAGGGAGGAAAGGAAATGCCACAGGCAGGAAGCAGCACTATATTTCCATCCTCGTTTTCCTGAACGCAGAGAGCTGTGTCCCATAATAAGTTAGCATGCTATTAATTTAGGAAAATGGCAATTAAAATGCCTTTAAATAAGAGTGCTTTGAGGCAGTCTAACCAATCCCAATTTTTAAGCAAAGTGGTTTAAAAAAATATGCTATGCCTGCTACACAGAAACATGCTTTAAAGGAAAAAAAAGGCAACACCTAATGAAGTTTTAGGAGTTTATTGTGAGGTACCACATAGTACTGTTCTGAACTAAGAGAAAATTATTCCTTTTTCTATCAATGGTGGATTAAATCATACAAATGCAACTATGTCACAACAACAAATATGAAAATTGGGAAAATTGAGTAATACAATTTTTTTTTTATGGCAGCCAACAGGCTTATGAATCAAAACCACAAATTATTTTTTAAGCACATTGGTTATCTTGTAAGAAGAACAAACATCTAGTTGAGATCGAGATCTCTGTGGCCTTCTATTCCGACTCTTGCAGTGGGTTGGGTTATTTTAAAGAATTTTTAGACTAAGGATACAGAGCAGTTTGTGCTGTCATTGCTTTCAGTCCCTGCAGCTGGGCCAGAAAGCAGGCAAGAGACCAGCACAAATCAAACACCTTCACTCAGCCACAGAGAGCCGCTGCAGCCAGTGATTTTCAGAGATGTGGGCAGACATGGGTATGATGGGGAGGGACATGGTGCAAAGCCCTGATCAGGAGATTCATGTTCTCTGTAGGCTCCTACTGCAAAGCTTTGTTGCTTGAACACAGAAAGTGGACAAACTAATATCGTCATCGGTAAGACAGTGAGGAAAAGTTGAGTGACACTCTTTAAGGATCTGTGTCTCAGCTCTTATTCTCCAATCGTTCAATCTTTGAATAAACTCTTTACTAGAATGGCAGTGCAACTGCTGGTGAACTGGGGCTTTTTGCCTGGAGACCAAGGTGAAGAGGAAATCAGCTTCATCACATTGGCTAGCAAAGTAACCAGGCTGGCAAAAATTTGTGGTGTGGAAGCCTAGATGTTAATGAATACAATTCATTATTCCAGAAGTTATGTTATTTTCTTGGGTAATAACTACCAGTGGCAAAGGAGTTCTGTCTTTTTTCTTTTTATATTTTCCCAACTTCGTGGAAAGAAATTCAGATACATTTCCAAATGTCTCTGTAGCTCTTCTAAGACTTTCATACAAATGACTGTAAAAAGTGGGAGAGCAACTTTTTACATAGGCAGACCGTGATAGGACAAGGGAGAAAGGTTTTAAGCTGAAAGAGACAAGACTTTGATTAGAAATTAGGAGGAAGTTCTTTGATCAGTATGTGGTGAGGCACTGGCACAGGTTGCCTGGAGAAGATGGGGCTGCCCCATTCTTGGAAGTGTTCGAGGCCAGGTTGGATGGGGCTTTGAGCAACCTGGTCTAGTGGGAGGTGTCCCTGCCCGTGGCAGAGAGGTGTCTTTAAGGTGGCTTCCAACCCAAGCCTTTCTACGATTCTATGACTCTTGTTTGTACAAACTGCTCAGGTCAGAATTCAAAACAAGGATGAAATATGCAAGTGTTCAATGCCAGGATAAGAAACAGTTGCTCACTTCCAGCAGTTGCCACCTTCTGCTTCTCAAGCATTGCTCCTCTCTCTAAATGCTACCTCCAGAAAAGCAGAAAGACGTGTTCACATCCTACCAAATGAAGGTTGTGCCACTATTGACAGCACCATTTAAGAGAATCACTGAAAATAAGGCTTGGCCTATTCAGTCTCCATACCTTTAAAGTCAATGCCTTACAAAATCAAACCTTCCTTCCTGTTTTTGCTCTGGGACCATCCAAGAATCCCAGTTAAGGTCTGAAGCAGGTGGGATGGGGTTCAGACAGACCTGGCAGCTCTTCTCTGCACGCCAGAGAAGGGACAGACCTGCTTCCACAAGAAGATAATCTTTTTTAACTAGGACAATCTTGGGATATGTCTGTAAATATGCTCTGAAACACTGCACAGAACAAATATAAATTAAAATCATGAAGCTGGCTTTGACCATCTTTGCTGTTAGGGGGTGTTTGGGGAGCATTTGAATGGGCCACTGATCCAGAGCTGGAGAAGGAAAAGTCTCAGTGTCTACTTCTGTAACTGACAGTTATAGATTTACTAAAGGCTGAAATAATTCAGATATCATTTGCTTATAAATATCCCAGCACTATGTGGGCAGTTGCTAAATTAGATTTTGAAATTTTTTATTTTTATTTTCTTACTAAGATGGATGCATCAAGGAGAGCTCTGTTATTAAGCTGAGGAAGAAAGTAACCTTTAATTTGCAGATCTGCCAAGGGGCTATTTGGAACACTGAATTATCCCTGTAGATCTCTAAATGAAATTGTATTTCGCTTCCATATGACATTATTCACATAACTGATAACTTTGTTGAACTGCAGACATAAATGCTGTACCTAAATCAATACACCGTCCAAGCCAAAGGCCACCAGCATGGCTGCATGGCCAGACCCAAGCATGGTGTAAAGACATGGAGATCTATTGAATTCTAATCACCAGGGCTGCATTTCTGACCCAGAGAGTCATGAAGATTCAGTGAGTTATGGTAGCAGGTTGTTTGTAAGCCTCAGATACTGGATTAAAGACCAGAGGCCTTAGAATTGATGGAGTGTGATTTTTTAGTAATCGTAAAAGCAGTGCTTGTCCCACAGTTTATTTTCTGTACTTTGCACACCTCCTCCTCCCCACAGCAGACACATAAACCAGAGCATCTCTTACAACTACATACCTGCCTTCGTGTCTCAGTGATTCATTGTCTTCTCCCACTGACACTCAGCTCTTTGGGACATATCCTTGGAGGTTAGGATGCTCAGGGATGCACTCCCTGATGGATGGCATGCTTCCAGAGCTGGGGAGAAAGGTTTGCAGGTTACTTCAAAAGATATCACACTGAAAACTCAGTCAGCCAGTGTTCAAACTCTGCCATGAGAGCCAAGAAAATCCTCAGCTGAGGACAGTGAATAACAATTCATGTGGAGGTTGGTTCCTTACGTGCACTCATGACATCACCCATTCCTCTTTAATGTAGAGGAGTGCAGGGCAAGAAGGGATTTCCCAGGTCATTGTGTTTTGACCCTGACTGTTGCAGGCAGACAAAGTATGTGCCATCTTCAGAACAGTCTGGTTTTGTATCCTGACCCCATCCAGAAACTGCTCCAGAGCCTTGCTCCTCTGATAGTTAGAAATTTCTTACTAAAGAATATCCCCAGCTAGTTTGTGTATGTCTGTTCCTTCACCTGTACTAATCTTCTCTTCTCTTCTCTTCTCTTCTCTTCTCTTCTCTTCTCTTCTCTTCTCTTCTCTACTCTTCTCTTCTCTTCTCTTCTCTTCTCTTCTCTTCTCTTCTCTACTCTTCTCTTCTCTTCTCTTCTCCTTTCTCTTCTCCTTTCTTTCTCTTCCCTTATCCTGGGTCTCCATCCTATGCATTTGCTCATCCTCACAGATTTGTTGATGATTGCCAGTCTTTCTTTTACCAGGCTGTAGGAGTTTTACTCTTCATTTCTCTTTTCATAAAGGACACTCTCCTGCTCCTACCCACTCTACTTTCCTGCTCCTGTTGGTTTGCTGTTCATATCACTTGAATGTAGATGGCCAGAATTTTACACTTACATTTTATGTAGAAAAATGTAAAATTTACCATTCCTGATGCCTGACCAGTGCCCTACACAGTGGTGTCATTACTTACCTACCCCTACTGGATGTGCTTGTGCCAGTGCAGCCTACCAAGGTATTTATCTTTTCATAGCCATAGGGTCTCATTGTTACCTTGTGAAGGAAGATATTAATCTTTCCCTACCATTTCTTTTTTATTTGTCTATTAAGTGATCTTGCAAAGATTTTTGAGAAAGATTGTCAGTAAATTTTCTGTGACTGACATAACTCCTGTCATCTACTAAAGCTTCCTTTCTGTTATTTCACTGTACAGTTCTTGCACTGGTTCTCACATTTTCTTCTTTTACTTGCAGTTTCCCACATGGCACTGTCTCAAATGTTTTTTTGATTTTATTATACAAGGTAAATCCCATAGATATAATCTCTTTATCTGAGAAAGGTGTCAAACATCACGACATGCTGTCCGTTTGATAAACCTGTGTTGTTTTTTAGTCTGCTTTCTGCTCACCTCCATGTCTCTGATTTTTCCTTGCTTTCACAGTGATTTAAAGACTTCTGGTACAATTACAATCAGATTATTAATGTTTAATTGTCTCTATCACTTTCCTTTTCTTAATTTTTCTCTCAATGACAGCACTATTCTCCAACAGACATAGCACACATTTATAGAATTGCTTCTGTGAATGCAATTTCACCCTTCTGACTTTTGGTATTGCAGGACAGTGATACTCCAGAATGTCCAAGCACATTCATCTCCTTATGGTCACTATTCCCTCACATTTAGCACTGCATTTTTCATCCATGCATTCTCACTGGCCAGCACATCTGTATTTTCAGGTCCAACCTCATCAACTTTTTTGAAAACTGATGCCAGGCAAACAGTTAGGTTTTAATCTATTTTTTTTTATCCTTAAAGATTATTAAAACCTTCTTCTTTTCTTGTCCACACTAAACTTAAGATCCAAGGGAAAGAATAGTAGTCATCACAACACAGACAAGAGAGAAGGGACGGTGTCCAAAAAATGTTAGGAAGGCAAAGCTACATTTAAATGTAATTCTCTCTTGCTGAGAACTGTCCTGTTTTACGGATGAAGGATGATCTACCCACGTAGGATTTCATTACCTTTCCTTTGATATACCAGCACATCCAGTGTTACAGCCCTCCCACCTGTCTGCTTTACTTTATTGTCTGCCTTTACCTTGCAGTGTTAAGCACAGCCTGAACTGAGCTCCTCACAGCACACACCTGCCACTCCCGAGGTCTGTGGAGTGCTGTGCCTAAGAGGATGCCTGGTTAAACTATCAGAATGCAATAAAGATGACTGGAGTGCAATTACAGTTGCTAACTCAGCTTTGAAAATGATATCTTAAGTCAAGAACATCCAACAAATAGACAAACCATAGGCTGCAACTGGGAAAGCTTTGACTCCTCAGCAAACCCTGCCCTGGCTCTGTGACCTTGGGCCAATCTTTCACCTCTCCAGGCATCGCTTTCCTCTCATACCTTGTCTATTTAGCCTGCTGGATCTCTAGGGACAGAAGTGGCTTTTTCTTTCTTTTTTTTTTTTTTTGTTGCCTGATGCTTCTCACAACACAAAAAATATACCAACCCCCTCAGGTTCTGTTTCTGTTTTAATCCTCCACCCCCACATGAAAGCTGAGCTATTCCCTTCCTGGCCTGACTGTTGTCACAAGCACACCTGGGAGTATGTGACACAGGGGGGAGCAGGGCAAAGAAACAAAGTGGCTGGATCCCTCACAAGCCCAAACTAGAACTCTATTTGAACTAAACCTCAGCAGAACAGGAGCATCTTTTCCAGTCTTTAAAAGACTCTGCCTTGAGGTACAGTGCTCATTTCTTTCATCACCATGCCAGAGGATTTACAGTAGAGTGAGTTTTCCTCACCCTCACAAGGAAGGGATATTCATATCTTCTTTCTAAATTGCTTAAACTCCTTTAACCTGCTACCAAATTCCCTTGGCTGATGCTGCCCTTTCCCATTTTGTCTGTCTTTACCAGCAACCATCACAACATGCTACACATGGCCCGGGTCCTGGGAAAGTGCATCTATGCTGATGTTTCTTATCCTCTGGCAGCTATCGGTGCCCTGTAAGATATTAGAAAGTCCTTCCCAAAATCATTACTAGAAATAAAGCTCAAATGCTTTTTTTTTTCCTATGCATGAAATTGACCAAAAAGTCAGCATGAGAGCAATAAGTAATCACTGCAGACTGGCCTTATTTTTATTTAGTTATATATAAAAGGCATTGCAACATTAGCTCAGGTGATACCTGAGGGATTTTTTTTCCAGAAGCTTTCATAGTTCTTTGATTGAAAGGCAAGTCAAGACGCTTTGACCTGTTCCACCTTCCCGTGCCTATGGCTTTAGCTCTCTAACAACACATCTTCACACCTGAGATATGTATTCGCTCCCCCGCCTTCTCCCTGCAGAGAAAGTCACCTCCCCACACTCTCTACTTTTCTTAGGAGAAAATCATGAACAAAGGTGAGGAGAGAGATGACTAGGGAAAATAAGAGCAGCCTTCCTCGATGGGTTGGCTCAGCTCTAGCTCAGCCAAAGTCCTCCAGATGCTGAGAATCTCTACCATTACTACATTGTGCCAAGCGAGCCCTATCTGCTGTGAGCAGATCTGTCCAATGCATGTTGGTGTCAACGTGACACTTTTACCACTGCTAAGGCACATTTTCAGGTACAGCAGGGTGTGGAGATTGCATTTTCAAAGGCAAAAAGCTTCCCTTCTTCATATCATTGCTTTTCAATAGATTACTGAGAACTCCCCAGTGTTAAACTTCTGGGGCTGATTTCTGACATAGACGTGTGAGGTTTGCTTCTTCAAAAGTCGTTAGCAAGGTTTGAACCCCTGACCTGTGGAGCTGAACACACCTCTCAAACTCAAAGCCGAACTTCACCAGCTGCATTAGACTCTTATCTTCTTAGACAACAGGGATGCATGACATACACTTTGAAGGCACCTGCAAGTTCTCCTGAAGCCAACTATCTGAGGGCAAGAACTTGGCCTCTCAGTATTTTGTGGATTTCCTTGCTCAGACCAGTCAATTAAAACACAGTGACATTTGCTACAATACTCCCTTTTCCAGCTGTCTTTTAGGGTTTTTCAACAGGCTTTGGTGCCCAGCAGGAGCTATAACGGGAGCAAATGTCTGACATTTTAAATTCAATTCTGTGACACTTGCCAGAAAGACCCTTCTGAAGTCAGTCATGTAACGCTCCCCTCATCTACCTGTCCGAGCAGGTCTGACTTGAGTGAATGCTTCTGCTGACAGAAGAAGTTTTCTTTGGTAAATTTATGACATGTGTAGTGTTTATCAATGAAGGTTTAGCTGAAGATGAACCCAAATAAAACCTTTCTGCTAACCATAAGCCGAGAGACAGAAATAAATAAAGAGAAGATAAAGACATCAACTTTGTTACTTGGACCAAGTCCAGTAGGAATATGACAGAGGACAAAGATGTTTTGAACTCTCAGCGTATCAAGGTGAGCTATAGAATGCCACTGGGACACTGCTGTCAGCAGCACCCACTGGTGAGTTGTTCAGCTCATCCAGAAGTATTAAAACACTGAACATGGAGGGTAAGATGGAAGAAAAAAACATGTAGGCATTAAAAAAGCCACCATGTTTTCATGCCTGCCTGACTGGGATAATGGTTCCAAGCTATGTGGACGCGCACTGAGCTCTCTCACAATAGTAGAAATTTGTCTGTTTACTGGAACACTTCCCAAATGGTCACTGTGGTCCTCTTCAGTGCACTTCATTCCTCAGCCATGTATCAGCTTGCTTGTACCTTCTCTCACATCTCATCTGACTCAAAAAGATTCTTTGCTGCCAAGAAGGTTTACGCTCTGAATAGAGACTCAAACCCCCAAGCTGTGTAGCCAGAGAATGGTCTGAAGAGGGAGAGGAGACTCTACCTTATCTTGATTTCCTCCCATTACTGACAGCCTGGTTGTCCTCCTGTTTGTACAGCAGAATATTTCACATTAGCAGGAATGGTGCTGATACAGGCTAAGTTCACTGAGCCCAGCTCCAGAAGACTTGAAGGATCTGTCCTCTGCCTCCCTGTGTGGTCACTCTCTCGAGACACCAAGTGAGTGCTCAAGATCCATCCCAATTTAACAAAGTGCTGCTGCTCGTGCCTCAATCTCTCCTCACTTCGCCTCAGGAAGAAAAGGAGTACTTTTATCCTTTGCACCACAGCAGGGCAATCACTTCCGGCACAGAGAAGAAAAGTTAGGTGCTGAGCTGGGCACATAAAACAGAAGAGCTAATTGATTGGAAAGTGTTCAGCAAGGTATTTCTTGTTAAGAAATTATGAATCAACAAGACCCTTTGGTCTTTGGTTTTTTTTTTCCTCAAAACCAGTCCATTTTTGTTGGAGAAGATGAGAAATCAAGATCTCCAATCAGTATCTGAGTAGAGAAAGGAAACAAAAACCACTCTCTTCCCCGCATAAGCTCATGTGCAGCTGCTAGCCAGAGTGGTAGCAGTGAGGGGAGATAGAAAGAGCCTTTCCCCTCCCAAGAAGCAGAGCACCCACAGGGAGCTCAGCAGAAGCACTTGACTACAAAGCTCTTTGCTCTCCCAAGACTGCTCTTCTTCTCGATCTCCCCTTCCTCATTTCTCAGGAAAAATAAATGAGTAAACGCAATCATTTTGTTAGGTCTCCAAAGCACATGGGTTTGGCACAAAGAACTCCTTGAAGCTTCAACATTTTCCACAAGACAGGAAAATGGATTCACACTCACTTCTGATGACACAAACCATTTTCTGCTATGAACAGCCAACATTCAAAACTACCTCTGAACATCTATCCTTCAGCCAGTTCCTGAAATATGTGCCCCTTCAAATGTGCTTCTGTTGGGTTTCTGATTAGCCTCAAAGGCTAATCTACCTCATGAGAATTTAATTGCTTAGTGTGTTGGTACGTAAGAACCACAGTGCACTAATGGGCAAATAAAAGATGTTTTATTCAACATGAAATGCTGTTTTTATTATTCCTTTTAATCATTTGAGTGGGCTTGATGATAAGAGGCAGAAATATTTTCAAACATCCAAGAATAATTAATCTTGTTTGTTTATGCAGGGAAAATGGATAGATCCTGTAATATAAAACAAGGGCAAGGAAAAAGTAATTTTACACAAATGCCTTATTATTTAAATGCTTACTTCTGCTTCACATGATTGAAGAGGACAAGGAGATCAGAAAAATGAAAATAATTTTTAAAAACTAAACAATCCTTCCAACACTCTCCCGTCTGTTTTCTTCCACACACAGGAATTGCTCACAGACAACTCTGTGGCAATTTTAATGACTTTTGTTAAGCCTCTGAATGAAGGGAAGAAAGACTCACCCACACAGGGAAAGCTGGCAAGTACAAAAATAACAGAGGGTCAGAGAGATTTCACCCAATTGAAACATTTCTTTATAAGGTCAGTTAACTTTTCAAACAGCAATCTACTGCTTGGAAACAGAGAAACACACACCCACTGCACAGCCAGGGATGCTGCCACAGGAGCAGGTGCATTGTCACAGTCTGCATACTCTGGAATACATATAAACCTTCCTTTTGGCACCAGTGCTCCTGAAAAAATATCGTCACATGCTTTATTAGAGCCTGCTCCTATGAGGAGGCTGTTGTCTGGAACAATGAGGTCCTGCTTCTAGCTTACTCAGTGTCTGGCAGCCTCAGGTGAATGGATTAAATGAGAAAAGATGTCTCAGATGACAACAGGTCAGCCATAATTCACAGCTCTGCCTCTGCTGCAAGCTTTGTTTTGTGGTTCCACGTGGATATAGCAGGAATTGGATATCGCCAATTAGCACCTTTCCCTCAGCAATGTTTGGCTACCATGAGTAAAGGACAGGCAAAACCAGCTGTGTTTTCCCGAGCAATTTTCTATCAGGGAAGGCTCTTCAGAGCTCTCAGAAAAGGGCAACACAAAGAACAGAGAGGAGAAAAGCTTCAGCCGTGTCTCAGCTGGAACTGGCTGAGAACATCACCAACACTCAGTACGGAAAACGCTTTTGCTGACTGCAGTCACTGATAACTGGTTTTCTTCTGAGGCCACATTGCTCTCCTTCAGCAAAATGAGTTCCTACAGTGGGAGTCACACACAGAGACACCCATGCTTTGCAGAAGTTCTCTGTTTATCTCACACCTCAGTGCTAAGCCTTCTCTTGCACCAGACTGGCAGAAGCCAAAGTGACCCAGGGAGGTTTAACCAAAACACCCTCCTGCCCTATTTGCAGTCTGAAACCAGAAAAGGGCCTCAAGCTGTGATTCTACAGCACCTCCTGCTGAACGGGTGTGGAGCGCTCCCATACTGACTGATAAGTGTGCAAATGACTGTAAAGAGCAAAGGAAAATCAAGGCACATCTTTTCCCCATTCAATCCAAAGGTTCTGGCTCACCCATGAGGATGCTGAAGGCTTGGTGGCAGAGAGATTTTTCAGTGTCTGCCTGTTCTCACGGAGCTAGCTGCAAAACAGCTAGCGGGCTTTTGTAAATAACTTACTTATCATGCACCTGTGAGATGTTTTTGGACACTGTTATTGTAGGACCAAGGTCTCTTTAGCAAACGTGTGTGTTCTGNGGCACCCTCCAGCCTTGCCCCTAGGAGACGTTGTCAACTGAGACCAAGAAAATAAAACCTGCAAACTCTCCAGCACTCATCTGTGTGCTGCCTCCCCCTCACAGAGGAACACATGGCACGGGACAGGGGAGGACAAGAGCATCCGGACAGTTGAACCAATTTTTCTAAATCCGGTGTTTGAAGGGAGAGGAAAAGGCTGTGCAGAGGATCAGTCCCAAAGTGGAATGAACATGATGAGCCTTCAAGTGTAAAGATTTAAACAGGGATTGAGCCTTGCAGAATGAGGGGTACAAGTCACAGCAACAAGTGGAGGACCATTTTCATCAGCAAGGACTGAACTCGTGGGAAAGGACAATCCTTAGCTCTCCATCTGTCTATCTGCAGTGCCTGATGAGATTTTCCAATCTTCCAGTAAAATGATTATGCAGTTTAAACATTCACTTAAAGTAATTCATCGCTAGACAATTTCAGTGTTTAATTCTGCTTGATTACCATTTCCCTTATTACTTCCATCATAATAGGTACAGCATGATTTTATTTGTTTTAGGCAGATGAAAGACAGAAAGAGACATATAAATCTTCTACTGATCCCTGGTAGCAACCTTTTTGTTTGGAAAGGCAGACAGATGCAGGATTATTTACCCTTTTCCAAATACAACTGAGCAACATTTGAAAATTAGACCTCAGACTTTTCTGTTTGTTCTAATATTAGATTAAGCTGCCAGATAAACATTTTTCAGCATTGAAAATATACTTCCTTTCTACTTAATGGCATTAATGGGAATTACTGTGTTTAAATTATCTTCAACTTTTCAATGGAGTGTGTATAATATTTTTAGGTAGATATGCAACTTAAATGTCAATCCTTGTGTGATACTTCGATTTCACTGAGCATTTAGAAAAGAATTTCTGGCATAATGTAACATGGGAAATTCAGTCATGATTTATGAAAAGCCTCATTTAACATTAATAGAGCTACAGGGACCATTCCCCCCTGGTCAGTGCTGTATTCTTAAGGTAGAGCACAAAAAAGTGCCTTGAAATATGCTTTGCAGTCCCACAAGAGTAGAGAGAGAGAGAAAGAGGGGGATTGTAGCTTTACTGCTCAACCTTAACTGCAAAATAGTTGAAATAACAGAAATGAAATGCATTGAGCAGTCTCAGGTAGAATAATCCAGCACACAAGGAAAAGTAAATGAAGTTCTGTCATCCTTGTTTCTGGGGACCTCCAGTTTGCAGCACATGCCCTGGAAGGTTATAAAAAGGGCTGTAGAAGCAGTAAACACAGCAGAAGAGACCCTGTGACCCCAAGGTGCAGGAAAGCCCCCAGAGCAGAGAGTGCAGGGGTGTGCCATCCTTTTCCTCCCTAAATGAGCTACATCAAAAGTCTTCCCAGACAAAGAGAGAAGGAAATAACATAACTGAGCTGAACTCAGAAGAGAATTTTGTCCTGGAGAATTACTAAAAAGCCATTCACCTTACCTGCTAATAAGGTAAAATTATATCAATACAAAAAATACGTAGTATATAAATACTGTTATAATTTTTGGGTCTTACTCCATGCCTATTGTGAATGTGGGCTTGAGAAATTTGATATTTTTCATAGAAAAGTGTCTAAAAACCCCAAAGCTTTTCCTCCTTTATCTTCTCAGTATAACCTCTGTGCTTTCCACGGACATACTTGCAGGCAGAGTAAAAATATGTCCTTAAATGAGATTTACAAAGGGAAAGAATGGTCAGAAGAAGAAGAAAAGTCCCACAGCAGATGATTTTTAATGGTCTCTGAACTAAAAGGATTCTTAGTTGAGCAAGGTGGGGGAACCATGCCCAAAACCTGAGCTGGGAGACTGTCAGGGTAATTTCCTCTTCAGTGTCCTGGGGCCTGGATGCTGCAAAGGCAGGAGGGCAGCTGTTCCAGAGCACTGAACATCAAAGATAAGACAAATTGCTGTCTTTTCATCAGCTTTTATCCATACTGGAGTGCAGAAAGCTGGTCACACATCTCACAGACATCGAACCACTAGTGACACTCGCCCCTCTGGCTGCTTTATTAGTGCATGCAAATACATCACAAAATGAACAATCTAATCGTGGTAACCAGCCACGTTGTGAGACCATGAGCACTGTCCTGAGCTGCCCACTTGCTGCTTGCCCCGGCTGCTGTAGCCAAGAGAACCTGCCCTCTTTTCAAATGCCTGTCTCCTCCCTCCAATCAATCCCATCCAGCCAAGGAGAAAGATGAATGCCCAGCCTCAAAAACTCACATACTGGGTCTTAACTCCATCTCAGGGCATTTAGCTGCTAGCCTCTCACCAAGTAGCTCAATAGGAGGGCAAAAAGTGATGTTTATCCTTCTCCTAGGCACATTGAAGCCAGCAAACTTCCACAGCCCTGTCTCTTCTGCCAGTCAGCCAAACCACTCCTTCACAAGCCCAAAGGGCACAAAAACTGTGAAGACATTGTCCCTAAAATGGACAAAGGATTTCCTTTTTCTTCCTATTTCCCCAAAAGCCTCTTCAGCCCTGAAGTTCCTGGAGTCATTGTTGTTCAAAAGGCTTTTCCTCTCTGATTCATTTTGGATCCAATTTTCTGCCTTTGTCCCTGCTGTGTGGTCTGTGCTCATCTACAGAGTCAGATATTGCTGATCTCATATTTTTTATAGTTAAAAAGCTTGGGAGTCATAAGTCCTATTACAGTTCTTACAAAAGGGCATTCCTCTTACTTCTGTCCAATGTGCTTTTTTTGTAAATGGAGGGTGACATTACAAAGCATTCTGCTCCATCCCAACCCCCAGAGCTGCACACTGACTGCCTTCTCCTTGCCTTCCCCTGCATCCCAATCAGAGGTTTGATAGCCCAAAGGCTGAACTTCAGACAGCAGTTCCTTTTACAAGAGAATTACCTTTTTAATGAGTCCTTATCACTGGTAATTATTCTGCTCACAACTAGGTGACAAGCTACTGAATCTAGGGTCGGGTAACAAAATTCCGCCTCATTAAAACCTCAAATGTTCTGACACAACCATCATCTGTTTGTACCATGAGCTGTAATTTCATTGCAATCACCAGGCTAGGTTACAAATCACAAAGTGTTATCCCTTGGCATTCATTTGACAAAAGAAAACCCTCCAAACCAGTACATTCTTTTCAATAGCATTCATGGCCATAATATGTTCCTGATGCAAACAATCCCAAGGCAACCTTCTCCTGCAGGAAGGTCACTGGGAGGCTGAGGCATGGACTCGTGCAACAACCACTGAATACAGAACCTGACCATTGCAACAATGATTTCCACACAAGCAAAACCCACAAGCAAATACAGAACTAGCTTAATTATTTGCAGTCAAGACATCTTAAATTCTTTTTCTAAGATTATAGAAGTTAAGCAGCTCTTTTATGTATGTGTGTGTGCACCAGAGGAACTGCGTGACAGTCCTGCTATAATAAAACCAAAATCAACACGAGCAGAAATCTCAGAGATGTTTCATGAAAACTGGCTGACGATAGAGCTTGTAAAGTACTAAGAGATGCAACATGAACACACACTTCATTAGACACCAGACAGCCAACCACAAGATATAACCTGGAGGAAAGCAGGCTGCATTAACTCCAGTGTGAACAGACCGATGTGCTTTTAGCAGGGAGCCCCTGACGCCCAGCGTCCCTGCTGCTTTTAGCATTAAGTACTTTGTTTCACAACAGGTTGGGAATGATAATTGCACTCGGTGGTGTAACAAATCCTCCCAGAAACTGAAGTAATGTCTAACTTTTTAAATATTAATTTCAGAGAACAAGAATTTCAAGTGAACTGCCTGGAATAAGTGAAAATCAGTGTTTTTCGACAGGCACGTTTCATGGGAATTTTCAGCTCAGTTCCGTGCACAACTCCCATGTTGTCATTGACATTTGGAAGCCCTTGAGATTTAAGCATTAATCCTGGCTCATCTGTATCTGTGGGTTTTAATGTCAATATATTTAAAGGTTCATTCTACAAAGGACCCATGGTCTCCTCAGGAATTTGAAAGCACAAGAGAAGATAAGGACATTATTGGAAAAAATAATGATGCTGACACAGGAAAATATTAAACAGTTAAAGAATGACTTCACTTCCACTAAACTGAGACAGATAATTAAATCATCTTATCTTTGTCCAATTTAAAGGGCAAGTACCAGTAAAATAAAACACAAGCAAGCAGAGCCAGTAAGGGAAATGCCACTATCACCAAGATGTCAAAGCTGGAGCCATTCTTTCATGCTGTTGAAGCCAAGAGGGATGGCATTGCCACCATCCTTGTCTACCATAAGCATTCAATGTGCCATTGTAGAAACTTACTGGCTTGCATCAGGGTAAAATGTTACCATAATTAAACAAAACAAAAAAATTATCCACTGAAATGTATTTTGCAAACTTTCAGTTTGAAAGGAATGGCAAAATAAAATCACAACATGCTTTGCATTTCACACGGCTGTTTACTTAAGTATACTTTCAACCCTATTGAGGAGTCAATTTCCCAATTCCCCAACAGGAAAAGACTATATAAATATCATAAATTCAAACAGCGACATCACGTAATCATATTTACTCTATCTGGGGAGGAAAAAAAAAAAGAAAACTCAGGAGATTAATGACTAAACTAATCCCAAAGACAAAATTTTTTGCTTTCTTCTTGATCTAAGAGGCAACCCACACGCTCTGTGACACAGGGCAGTGACAGCTGGATATGTGCAGAAAACACTACACATGAGCAAGATGTTTGGCAGAACATTTGGCTTTGGCACTGGAGGAAAAAGTCCTACACATGCTAAGCATGATTTCTTCCCCTTGTTGACTGCTAGACCAGAAAACCTTGACATGTCTGCACCAGTCAGAGAAGGCTCCACAACACTTACAGAAATCATTAGGTTTGTTATAGAACATCAGTGGGAGGAGGATATTGGTAATTATTTAAACAGGTGATTATGCAAAATACTATTACCAAACAATTTGTATCTCTCTTCAGAGAAACCTGAACAATGTTTTCCATTAGTGAGAAGCTGAATCTGCTGCCATTCTTGGAGTTATGATAAGTAATAAGTAGAGCTAAGATAAATGTTTTGAGTCACTGTATTAAATCAATATGCCATCAATGAATTTTATATTTATATTCCTACATAACATCCCAAGTGTTACCTGCAAGAATGTTTGTGATCTTAAAGGATAATCAGAGGGCAGTTTAGTGACATCATATCCATTTATCTCATATAGTCAAAGAAGGTCAATTATGAATCTTGTAAGTCTCGTAATTGCTTATATCAGTTAATTCTGTCCTCAGATAAAATGGTGAAAACATGCAACAGCACTGTCCACAGAGCTGTTCTCCTCTGGGCTGCAAGAAAGCACTGATAGCCTAAGGGGAAAAAATTGCAGAGTGTTTAAATACTGCAAATACCACAAATGTTAATAGCAGACAGAATAACGCACCTGCACAATTTAGTAAATAATTTTTTCCACTGTGATTTCTAAGCTGGAGAATGCCACCTGAGCCATGGTGGTTTAAGTGGGCACTGACAGAAGCTGTTTTGAGGTTCACAGTTCACATTTGTAGTTGGCCTGAGCTAAGCTAGTCACTGAGTCACTGAACTGCCAACCATCCCTGTGGGTGGCTGTGCTGGCTCTATCATTCAGACAAAACTCTGCTTCATAAGTTACTAAAGCTTTACCTCTCCTCCTTCCAGCCAGAAACTCTTGGATTTGAGAAGCCTTCACCAGGGTTCGCACATGACCAGTATAACTAGAAAGAAATTGAGCTCACTTAACCTTTAACATCTGAAAAAATTAAAGGTTAAATCAGAATATCTCACGTCACAATCACATTAGTCAGTAGAGAGGCACTTCTAGGGTGAGAGCCACTTGACTAATTTTGAGTGTCTGCTTCAGAATGAGATAAATTGCACCACAGATACCAGTGACTTACACTGACTAAATATCAATTGATTTAGTCGTGGTGTAGTCAATGGACATATTGACTCGCTCATAGAGGTGTCTGCATTGTAGATATCCAGATTTATTCAGACAAACCTCTGTGTGTGGCCATAATTAGTTTTCTAAACATAGGTGTACTTGCTATGCAAAATTCCCTTGGGCTTCGGGGACGTGAGTCTGGCAGACAAGACACAAGATCTACAGAAGATTTGCCTCCTGCAGTGACACTGTTTGGTTGGGAGATCTTTGGACACCTCAGCTGGCACCAGGTATGTTTGACCCATACTATGTGCAGAAAAAGAAAATTGATGACGTTTTCAGACAAGCCGGGTCTCCGCACCACCTTCCACAGTGGCGATGACGGCAGGAGCAGCAGCTTGGGACCACGCATGTGCCCAGGGATAGGAGTTCAGCAAACTGTGCCCAGCAGTCACATCGTGCTGCAGGCTGTCCTCTGCCAGGCAGAAGGTCCTTCCCAGGAGCACCTCTGGAGATGCCACCAACTGCAGGCCCTGCTGCAGAGCTCCCATTGCAGTCACCAAGCTATGAAATTTATTTTGCCAGCTTACTGAGCTCTGCTTCGAGAGTTGACAGGTTGCTTTGCCCTTACTCAACTACCTGAAAGGTAGTTTTGTGGATTGCAGCAATCCAGTCTAAACTTTTTCATGAAAAATGTATAGCAATTTTGTGTTGTTCCAAGTCTGACCTTTGGCTGAAACTGTTCTTTCTCCTCACTTCTACTTTCTCCTCTTTTACACTCACAGGCAACAAGTTTCCTGCAACATACACATGCATCTTTTCTCCAAAGGATAAAAAGAGGAGAAGAAAGCATCTCATTTTTCTTTCTGGGGAAATGAGCACAGTCTAGTCATTTGTAAAATGAAAATGCTGCTTAACTCACCCTATATGTCTCTGTTCAGTTCACAGCCTGAAAGCAACAAATTTACAGTGCAAAATATATTTCTTCTCTACCCTGTTAGAAAGGATTAAGACTGGTCCTTCTTTTCTCCAATTTGGTATTACAGGGATTTACATCTGGTAGGAGTCTGGAAAGGTGACTCCTGTTCACCGGCATTGTTATCCTCCAATTCCAAAGTGTGTAAATCGCTCACTTTCAAAACTGAACCAGGATTTTCTCAGATTTTTTGAGAGGCTTATGAGATGACCCAGACACTTCTGTCTTCTTCTTACTATGCTTTTCTCTGCATTTCTCTACAGTTTAAAATAATCAATCAATCAATCAATCATCAATCTTGCTGCAAGTGATGCACATAAGGAAGTTACTCCTGATTAGAATGAAGCCCATGAAATTGAACATTTATATCAGATGCAGTAATGGAGGCTGGAAGAATAAACAGTTAAACAATGGTGGAATTAAAATATAATCCTTTGAGAATCTATGAAATAAGACAACTTTCCATCAGTCTGGAGCTGTGCTCCCAGAAGGATGAGTCTAGTCATAGACTGAGATCCAAAACTGACCTTACTCTGAGACACAAGTGGAGAAAACTGGTGTCTGATCAGACAGAGATCGATGCCATATGTATAAATAGATATTTGATCTCATCAATTTGTTGGAATGAAAAAGTTCTTCCTGGATATATTGGCGTTGAAGATGCTCCAACAGATTGACTGCTGCCTGTCCTGTAGCTTTGGGGACCTGGTTTGCTGTCACCTGGCCCCAGCCCCTTGGTCATCTGCCTTGTTGTTTTTTAAGAAACTTCAGTGATTTTCCTGACTCTGGTTCTCAACAGTCCAGGTTTCCATGGCTTTTTGGGTGCTACTGCTGGCCAGGAAAGCAGCCACACTCAGTCATGATGAGGGGATGTTTTCCCTCTGAACAACTCCAGTAATGGAATGGGACCACANTAGGGAAGCAGCCACCCTCAGTCAGTCACTCACTGAGTGGCTCACTGATGAGGGGATGGTTTCCCTCTAAACAGCTCCAGTAATGGAATGGGACCACAAAAACAAAACCCAACATTTACAATGAGAAGTTCTGGGATTTCAAAGGTTCTGTGTCTTGTATGAAGATCTGAATTGGTCTGCAGGCTTTGCACCAAAAAAAAAAAGGAGATACAGGAGTCATGTATCCTTGCTCTTGTTTTCTCTGTACCTTTGCTAAATTTAGTTCAGCACTGTCCTTGAGGTGAATTCAGCCTTGTGTAAATATCCAATGACTTTGGAGTGCTATACAAAAGGAAATTGATGTCATAGCTGCCATTTATATCAAAACCATGTTTTGGCTGTCTACAAATGAGTCCATCTGCATTCACATCCTGACACGGCAGTGAGGAAGAGGCACAGGCACGACTGCAAACCATTTGTATTCTCAGCAGGATGCAGACTGCCAGGGACTGAATGGAATATCATCAGCAGCTTCACAGGATTTTTAAGTGTCCAGTACACGTGTTAGAAACTGCCCAACAAGTGTCTAAAAACTATAAAATAACTAGGTCTTCCGAGCAAACCCTATAGAAGTTTATGAATCTCTGTATGAGTTGTGATGATTTGTACTGTTAATCCTCTAGCACACACTCTGTGTTGCATATCTCTCTAAAAGGATGGATTTCAAAAGGCCATACAAAATTATCTGCCCTCCAAAAACCCCTAAACTCTGTGGGTTCAGCCTAAATACCAGCAATGTTAACACAATCTTCTTACTGATTCCAGTGGTGTTTGGGTCGAGGCATTTATCCAGCCATACAGAAAACATCACAAAATTGTTCCATTCAGGTTTTGATGAATGAACAAGTTATAGGTCACTGTCGTGTGCTGCATCAGTTACACTGGCAATTGTGTGCAAAGCAAAAACATTAATTCCATTACTTGTCAGAATGTGAGCTTGGCTCAAGGAAGTGTTTGTCCTCTGCATAGAGATATGAATCCCTGGGGTGTTTGCTGAGGTAGTGTTGATCTATCTGTAATGCAAAGGAGTCTCAGATATCCATGAAATACACCCAAGTTCCAGCACCTTCAGCCTGACACAAAAAAATCGCCAGAATCAGCAAATGTTTTTCTACCCGTCCAAACCAAATACACAGAAAAAATAGAATGAGTGTACAAGCGTAAGAAGCCAACTGTGCTCACAGCAAGCTCCAGAACATTATTGATAACAGCCTTTAAAATCCCACACAGCTATGTCCTCTGTCTGGGAGAATCTCCAGGAGGCCTTGCAGCACACGTAGCAGCAGTGGTACAAAATCTGGGAAGTTTTATGGCCCAGACTGGCACAACTGCTAATATGCTCAGAGAAGAACATCTAAATGGGTTTTAAAGATTAAAAAGTCAAGCTTGAACCGAAAGACTTGGACAACTTAGGTCGGTAGAACAGAACCATACTCGAGACACACAGACTTGGGTGTCTTCAGCTTTGGGATGAAGCCTGAGGAATAGTCCATGTTTTATCTTAACTTATTGCATCAAAATCAAACTGGACTTATAATACGTGAATAACAAAAAACTTCTTTTCTGATGTTCTTAAGTGCTTTCTGCTTCTATGGATTTCAGTGGGCATAGTTTTCATGTAAAACTCAAGCCACTTTTGTACTTCCTAGCATTCCATGAAAGAGAAAGGGCAGTATTTCCAATATCTCTCATAGACCCTTTCAAACATCAGACCAGGACTTCTCTGAAGATTTGTGAATTGGGAAGGATGTTTCAAGATCCGAAAAAGAAAGATATTCTCTTACTGCCACTGCCTAGTCTTCAGTGACACGTGTAAACACACCCAGATTCACTCACAGCACACGTTTACCCAGAGCTTACAGTGACTATAGCCAAAACTGCAAGTTTGCCATGAACTGTGGAACCTCTTACTGCAGTTTCCAGTTCTGGACTGCAAGTTTCACAGGGGTCTTGTTTCCTGTCTCTGATAAATGTCTTTTCAAGTGGCAAGGCTCCCTTTGAAAGCATGAAAGGTGTTCCCCTTTGAAAATGCCTTCTGTGGAAATTAGGCATTCCTATGATCAATTTTTCATTCTGCCCTTTTTCTGTCTTTGTGAGTTTCTGATTCTCAAATGATAACCTCCTAGAGTCGTTGCACATTATATTTAAGCTGAGCTATCATTAAAAATAGCATCCTCATCATATCTCTCCCAGATAAATCATGTTATGTAGGACTTTTTTTTTCCCCAGTGAAAATAGTAGCAGGATTTCCTTCACAGAGAACAAACTGCAACATTTTCCCTCAAAGAGATAGACATATCGACTAGAACTGGCTCACTTACAGTGAGGAATTGTGGGCAAATTGCTTCAGATTGTTTAAGATCAAAGCTGAGTGATTGTCAGGAGAAGATAAACTTGAGACATGTGAGCTCAAATTCAGACCTCTGTCATTTCTGTTAATAAATCCGTCCATCAGCTGGGTGCCTGGTAATTATCAATAGCTCACATAAGAGCCAAGAAACACACAGGCCTGTATCCAACTGGAGGAATAAAACCAGACCCAAAAATAATGTGGACTTGCACACTTTTTTTTTTAAATTAGAGCCCTTGATTTGTCTATGGTTAAAATAAAACGTACTCTCAGAGAGATTGTTGTCATGATGCAGCCAGCTTAGTCAGACCCAAGGTTTATCAAAAAGATCTCAGAAAAGACCTCTGAAATTTCTTGTGGAGTTTCTTGAGGACTGATCCTATAGAAGTCTCTTCTACATAAAACTGGTTACAAGTGGAAAATTGCACGTTTGTTTTTCAGGGTTTTATTCCAAAAGGAAGCCTTCCAAAGGTAACTAACATTAGCTATGAGGCTGTGTCTTCCTACCTGCTAGAGAGCAGCTCTGCTGAGAAGGACCTGACGGTCTTGGCGAGTGACAAGTCAACCATGAGCCAGCAGTGCCCTGGCCAGGGGGGGCAATGGTATCCTGGGGTGCTTCAGGAAGAGTGTGGTCAGCAGGTCAAGGGAGGTGATCCTGCCCCTCTGCTCTGCCCTGGTGAGGCCACATCTGGAGTGCTGTGTCCAGTTCTGGGCTCCTCAGTATAAGAGGGACAAGGGGGTGCTGGAGAGGGTCCAGCAGAGGGTCACGAAGATGATAAACGGTCTGGAGCACCTCTGATATGAGATAAGAATGTGGGCCTGGTTAGTCTGAAAAGACTGAGAGGAGATCTAGATCTCATTAATACAAATAAATATCTCAAAGGTGGTGTCAGAGGATGGTGCCAGACCCCTTTCAGCGGTGCCCAGCAACAGAATGAGGAGTAACGGCCGCAAACCAGAACACAAGAAGTTCCACCTCAATGTGAAGAACTTCCTCGTGTTGAGGGTGGCAGAGCACTGGAACAGCTGCCCATAGAGGTCGTGGAGTCTCTCTGGAGACATTCCAAACCCACCTGAACGAGTTCCTGTGCCACCTGTTCCCGGTTACCCTGTCTTGGCGGGGGGGTTGGGTGGGATGCTCTCCAGAGGTCCCTTCAAACCCTGAAAAATCTGTGGCTCTTCACCACTGCACTCACATGCACAGTGGAGGACAACCTAATCAGGTGATGAACTGTCCCAGAACAAAGCCTTCTGGGACTATCCTGCTTAACCCACCATCAGCATCTAGAATGTAAACCTCCTGCCATAGGTTTTCCATCAGGAAGAGCTCTGCTTATTCAGATATACTTATGTTCAAACTGTCAATAGGTGAAGCAGACAATATGTGGGCCATGATAATTATTACCCCATGACAAGTAGCCCAGGAGTCCTATTTATATGAGATATA
>VZTG01001454.1:4359-19422 GCA_013397845.1 Melanocharis versteri
AGCGGGGCCGCGGCGCGTGGCGCTGCTCGGCGATTTTAGAAATAGTTCTGTTTTTTCCAGTAGATGGCAGTAAAATAAAGCTGCGGCCTCTTCCCGGCGGCTGGAAACTGGCGGAACGTGGAAGAGCATCCAGGAGCCTGGGGTGAGCTATCCACGAGCAGCTGTTCCAGGGAAATTCAGGGACAGGGATGCTCCGGCCCGAGCAGCAGGGTTCAGGGCAGATCCCCTTCCCCAAGCTCTGCGGCAGTTCATTGTCGCTTCCCTGCGCTGCTCGGGGTTGGGTTACAGTTAAACAGGCAAAAGGAGCTCTTGGTTTTAGCAGGAAGAAGCAGAAAAAGGGAAAACCCCCGAGCAAACCTTTGGAATGGTCCTCAAAGGAGATGTCAGTCAAAGCATGGGTTTGGGAGATCTTTCCCAGCCTCAGTCATAGAACATTTTGAGAAGATGAAGTTCCAGGAGCGGAAGAATTTGCAGGATTTGGTATTTGATGCACGAATTGTGTTAAAGAAAACCCACCTGGCCTGGTTTGTGACAAGTGAGCATTCCAGCCTGGCATGGCTGCCCTAAAACCAACCAGAGCATTTCTGTTAAACAAAACATTGACAAGTAATTAAGAAATGAGCACTGTAAATGACTGAATCACTATGCTAAAGACGCTGCTTGTGGCATTTTTAGTGTGAATAGACTTTAACTTTAGAGCAGTTTTAAACGGTTCTAAAATCCTTGAGTAACTGCAGTGCAGAGGTTGATATTACTAAAATATATGTAATATTCTGTGTGTGGCTTGAAACAAAGCTGAATTCTGTGTGTGAGCCATAAAACCCATCCCAACTGGCACGAGATTTGGTCGTAAAAAGCCCAGAAGAGGCAGAGTTGCATTCCCCAAGTTGGTTTATCTGCTGCTCTCTCAGCACAAGCAGCTCACCTGGGCAGTCCCTGCCAACATTCCCTGCCCAGAAACATTCCCACTGCCACATCCACCTGCAGTGAATCCCACACCCCCTCTGGCTGGGATCTGAGGGAATTCCAGCAGCTGGCAGCAGGATCAGTGCTCACCTGGTTGCTGGGATCTGCGGGAATGCTGCAGCCTCAGTTTATTCACCTTTGATGTCTCTTCTCCACTCTGGGCCAAATGCCTGCAGCGTGCTGGATCCTGATGGAACAAGGATCTCCTGTCCTGACTGCCTTGGGAATACTCCAGGCTCCTCTACTCCCACCTGCTTATCCCAGGCATGTTTTCTATGGGAATCTAAGGAGGGACAGGACACAGGGAATGAATTCCCACTGCCAGAGGCCAGGGGTGGATGGGATATTGGGAAGGAATTGTTCCCTGGGAGGGTGGGGAGGGGCTGGGACGGAATTCCCAGAGAAGCTGTGGCTGCCCTGGATCCCTGGGATTGTCCAAGGCCAGGTTGGAGCAGCCTGGAACAGTGGGAGGTGTCTCTGCCCATCCAAGTGGATCTTTAAGGTCTCTCCCGCCCCAACCCAGTCTGGGATTCTCTGAACTCAGCCCTGTAAAAAGAAATTATTTCTAACCCTGGGACAGGGATGTGGAACTTTCCCACAGCTGCTCCCAGCCCTCCACATCACCAACACTTCCCTGTTTCATTTTACACCAACTCCAACTCCCAAGGATGAAATCTCCTTCCCAGCCAGAGCAGCTCCAGCGCTGGATCCCGTGCAGGATCCCAGGGATGAGAGCTGCAGTCAGTGGTTGCTCATTTCCCATTTTCCCAGATCCCAGAGATGAGAGCTGCAGTCAGTGGTTGCTCATTTCCCATTTTCCCAGATCCTGTGCAGGATCCCAGGGATGAGAGCTGCAGTGGTTGCTCATTTCCCATTTTTCTGGATCCCGTGCAGGATCCCAGGGATGAGGGCTGCACTGGTTGCTNTCTGGATCCCATGCAGGATCCCAGGGATGAGGGCTGCAGTCAGGTGTTGCTCATTTCCCATTTTCCCGGATCCCATGCAGGATCCCAGGGATGAGGGCTGCACTGGTTGCTCATTTCCCATTTTCCCAGATCCCAGGGATGAGGGCTGCAGTCACTGGTTGCTCATTTCCCATTTTCCCAGATCCCAGGGATGAGGGCTGCTCTGGTTGCTCATTTCCCATTTTCCTGGATCCCATGCAGGATCCCAGGGATGAAGGCTGCACTGGTTGCTCACTGTCCAGCCGTTGGAAGGAGCTCATTATGGGATGCTCGGTGCCAGGGATGCAGAGCTGTGTTTGCACAGGGATCTCTTTAATTGCTCAGTCCTTCTCCAGGTCTGGGGCTGCTGCAGCTCCTTTGTGCAGATTAAAAGAGTTCTGTAAGGAACTCCTCATGCTGCAGCTCTCTCAGGCTGCAGGGCATCTCCGATGAGATTAATGATGTCTGCCTTAATAGAAGAAAACTTTGCATAAATGAGATTATGGTTTCTGCTGAAACCTGCCAACTCTTATTCATTTGCAGTAAATATTATCTTTAATTAAAAGTTTTAAGGTATCTTGTTCCTGAGCTAATGAGATCTACAGGGATTTCCCTTAGGAATTAATTTACGTTCTTAATTCTTATTCATTTTGGTGATAGGACTATTTAAATCTGCTCCAGACTTCAGAGCTTTGTTGAGCACATCCAGCCAGAACAAAAGGTCATTTTGCCATATTGATGTTTTGTTGGTATTTATAATTCCCTTGTTCTCTCTCCGTTCCAAAGATCCCTGTTTAGGTTCCTGCCCCAAACATTTCCTTCCAACCCCTGAGTTCCTCTTCACTCCTCATGCTGAGAGGTTTTTTTTCCACAGCCATTTCCCTTTGGATTTGGGTTTTCTGCTCTCTCCAGAATAAAAATCGATTCTGGTGATACTGAAAAAACTCTGACTGTGATCAACTTATTTATATAAAATACACTCAGATCTGTGGGAAACGCTTGGTGCAACTGCTGAAAAACACAGGAATATTTCTGCCTTTCTGGGAAATCATCCACTCTAATTCCTCTCCAAGGATTATTCTGAAGCAGCAGGGATGCTTTAACACTTGGAGGTGAAAATTGCATTCCTGCAAATGGGAAAAGTGCCAAGCTGGGCTGGGAGAACTGGAGCCAGAGCCCTTCCTGAGGCTGGACACAATGCTGCTGGCCAGATTTAAATTAATTAATTACTAGAACTAAATGCCAAGGTTCCCTTCTTTTAAACATACATACAGATGGAAATTAAACAGTAAATTTCAAAGGAAATACCTGGTTTGCACACATGAAGAAGACACCAAGAGAAAAGAAAGAATTAATGCTCTTTAGCTCATTATCAGCAGATTTTCCTGTTGAAATCCAATCTGAATCCTGTGAGTCTCCTCTGAAGATGCTGGGTCTGACAAAGTTTAAAAATTGGGTAATTAATTACCCTAACGAGGGAAATGGAGCAATCAGAGCCAAGTGTTGACCAGAGGTGGTGAAATATAAAATACCTGTTCAGGACTTTGCTGTCAGCCTTACCTGGATAAGTTGAACTCTATTTTATAGAAGATGCAAACCAGAGAAAGACAATTCTTCCTTTCTATAGGAAAAAATTCAATTTTTTTTACTATTATTCCAACTTTTTTTCCATTTCTCACCCAACCACTTGTGACAGAAAACCTCCCCGTGCCCTCTCTTGGTGTATAATTAGGAAATATCCCTAAAAACCGCCCTTGTGTCTGTGCAGCTGATAAAAGGAGTCACTCAGAGGCTGCAGGAGGAACTCCTGGCTGCAAGAACTCCTAACCCTGAACTTGCAGCACCAAAAAAGGGGAAGAAACACATTTTGGGGCCTGGGCCGGGCTATAAATAGAGCTGTCACCAACTTGTGCTGATCACCTTCCTTTTATAGCTCACTGCAGCCCAGCTTCCTCAGCCCACACAAATGAGAGATTCTCAATTATGGATGAGCTAATAAATAAAGCTGGCAGGGCAGCACACGGCCCTGAGAGCAGGAGGGATCCTCGGGCTGTGTCACTGCTGTTCCGAGACTCCCGTGTCCCTGATGTCTCAGCAAAGTGGGAAAATTGGATTTTCCCGTGCGTTTCTTTGAGGAAGCTGGAAATTGGTGACAAATACCAGTGTAAAACACCAATCTGAGTGCAAAATCCCAGTGAATGTAGGGATTGCCAGACTGGATTTGCTGGGATGTCTCCTTGGTGGCTTCTTTAGGATTTGCCCAGGCTGGGTGGTTGGAAAGGAACTGCCAGAGTGTCCCCAAGAGCTGGAAGTGACACAGCCAGCCCAGGGCCTGGCACATCACTGGCATCCCAGCTCATTCCCCAGCCAGCCAGGATAAACTTCCGGGGTTTTTTTAAAGTATTGGGATGTTGCTTTTCAAATCATCTCCGCAGCAATGATCCATTGGAGAGTTCCTGAGGTTTGGGCTTTGATGAATTCCTGACCTTAATTTTTCGTCATGTGAACCAGCATTTCTTTTAATCAGCCCTAACTTTGTGATCTTCATCTTCTCCTCTTGGTTTTGTTTAGCAGAGTAAAAACTGAGGCATAAAAATATTCTTAAAAAACACCATGAGCAAGAGCTGGCTCCAGCAGGAGCTCCATCACTGGTTCCAGGATTTGATCCACACTAAGATTTGTTCCAGGGGCTCTGCTGCCATCGTGGGCAGTAACTGCTGATGGATAAAGCCTTTGGAAGCACAGGGAGCACAGGGAATTCTGATCCTGAGCTGCAGCTCTCTCAGTTTGCCATTCCCAAATCACCAAAAAGTACCTGTTGAAGGTGCTTGAACATCTCCTGTGGGATGACAGAATTATTCCTGAAATCCTGGCAACTTCTCTGTGGCACTGGAAGGGAGGGAAAAAATTCCTGCTCCAGCCTCAGCTCCTGCAGTGGGTGAGGAGTAGGAAAAGGCATTTGGATGTTGGAGTTTCCTTCAGCAGCACCCCCAGGGACAGCAACACCTGGGGGAATTCCCTGACTCCTCCAGGAGCAGAGATCCTGGGATTTAGGCTGGCATTCTGGAGGTTTTTCCCAGGGAAAATCCATCTCAGGTTAACGGTGAAGGACATCAAAACTGAGCCCAGGTTTGGCCACAGCCTCCAGCTGGAAAATCAGACAAAAAGGAAAAATGGATAAAGAATCCCACGTGGGCAGCAGGAGCTGCTGGGTTTATTTAGGGCCTCCAGGAGCCCTTTTCCATAGGGATCCAAATCCGAGCTGCCCTGTGGCTGGCACCAGGTGAAGGCACTTTCAGCCCCTGTTTCAGCCCAGTTCAGGCCACGCTGTGTTTGTTCCAGGGGCTCCCCTGCCTCGGGCTGGCTGTGGCTGCAGCTAAAAACGCCTCCTGCTGCTTCAGCAGATCTCATTAATTCCATGTTCCAATTAGTCCTGGACAAACTGAGTGTACTCAGTGCACAAGTTATCACAACATCGAGTTACCAGCTCAGGTTCTGCCTGATTTCACGGCGAGGGCAAGGATTAATTGTCAGTTCTAATCAGCCAGGAGAGGTTTCACTGCTCACTTGAGAAAAAACCCAGCTTTTATTACACAATTACTTCTTAATTCCATTTCTTGCAGCCCCAAACTTCCAAACATTTAGCTCTGCTTACCCACCTAGTGAGGAACAGCAGAGTTGTTATTAATAGGGGTTTTCCAAATATTCTGGAAAAAATGGGAGCACTTGGGGACCCTGCTGCATTCCCTGCCCAGCAATGTCAGGAGAAGGTTGAAGGAAACCTGAGGGCTCAGGCAATCAGGGCTCCATCCCCAGCAGCTCTGGAGGGATCAGCAGTTCCTGTTTCCAGTTCCAAGGATTGGCAGGAATGAGGTGTCCTCCCTCCTCCCAGCTGCTCCTTCCCAGGTGGGCTCAGAGCTGCTCTGCAATTCCCAGAGGTTGAAGTGGATTTTTAGTGGGAGAGGCCTTTGGATTGTGCTGTTCCAGAGCTGATTTCAGTCCATAGGTGACATCAGCTTCTTCAAAGGCACTTGGTGATAAATTGTTGGTAAATGTCAGATAAAAGCAAGGACTGGAGGGAGATGTGCAAGAACATGGCCATTAATATTTGATTTAAATATCTCTTCAGGTCCCAGTCGTTCCCAGCTCAGTAATTTGTACAAGGCCTGAAATAAGATGACAAGAATTTATAAAAAACCAGTGCTGATCACCAGTGGTGAATATTTTCAATCCTGGTTGACGGTGTTTTTGGGATTTTGTATCACTTTCAAGCTGAGGAGTCCCCTCAGCCCCTGCCAGCCGTGGGATCAGCCCCAGGTTCCAGCTGATCCCTCCTCACAGAGGTTTCTGCAGTTCAAGGATCCCCACTAAAAATAACTCCCTGCTGGTAAGCTGACAAATGGAAAACTGCCACCATCCAGAGGGCTGGTTTTGGGTTTCTGCTGGGAGAGAGGCTTTGGGATCACCCAGTGCTGCCCAGCTGGAGTGACTGGAGCAGAAGGAGCAACATTTGATCTCTGGGCCCGGAGTGTTTTCTCTGACAGCATCATCTGAGCAGCAAAACCTTCCTAAAATACTGTACCAATAATAAGGAGAATCATTTAAAAACCAACCACAGCTCCTTTCCAGGCAATTATCCCACACAAACAGTGCTGGAGCTGCTGGAGGGTGAGGAAGGGGCAGTGAGCATTCCCCTGGCTGGATGGGAACGGAGGGAGGCTGCTCCAGAGGCTCAGGGGATGAGTTTCCTGCTGGAATTCCTGGGGGAGAGGGCTCTGCTGATTCCCAGGAGTCAGAAAGGCTCCAGTGACAGCTTTATCTCCCCATTGCTGCACTCCACAGCTCAGGCAGTTTGGCATTAGCAGAACTTTGTGCATCAGAGAGTCCTGGGTGACAAACCCACACCACTGCTGGCTGCAAACCACAGCTAAAATCCTGTGTTTTCCTGGGAAAACTGACACTCAGCTGCTTCCTTCCCTTTCCTATTCGGGAATCTGCTCCCTTTCACCAGGAGCAAAGTGGAAAAGACAACAAAAAGATGAACTCTCTGTAGGAAGGAGCCCTAAATGTGAGAACATCAGAACTGAGAATCACAGGAAGTAAAAACCAGGATTGTTGTCACAGGTTGAGATGTAGGGGATTAAGGCAAGCGGGATTATTGGATCAGAAGTGCTGGTTGGAGCCAGCAGTGCATTTATCCAGGCTGCTGCTGCTGATTTGTACACATTTACAGGGTTCATGGCCAGGTGCTGACATGAATTAATTTGGGCCTGGCTGATGAGGTCACACGTCCTCCCTTTCCTCAGGGAAAAAGGCTCCACACGTGGAGTGGTGGAGGGCACATTTCCCTGCACACAGCCCTTTCTAACGTGTCCAAGGGTGAAACAATTCCAGCAGTCACCTCCAAACCCACCTGAATCACACCCAGAGAGGCTGATTCCTGCTGCTGCTGCCTCCTCCCACATCCCACTCCTGCTATTCCAGTGCCTGCCTGCCTTTGCAGGAAAATGGATCACTGATCCCAGGATGCTGCTCAAGGAACAGCAGAGTTTGGAATCTGCTGCAGCCCAAACCTTCCCACCCAAGCCCTGCAGGAGCTCTGTGTCCCTCACAGGAGAAAAGGAGGAGGAGATTCCATGGGAAGAGTCAAACTCACCTGGAAAAGCCAGCTGGAACTGCTGAGGTCTCTGTTCAGTGCCATGGCAGCTCCCCTGGAGCAGGGACACCTCTGAAATGTGTCCTGCAGGGCTGGCACAGGGTTTGGGACTGCTGGGATGCAGGCAAAAACTCCATCCTGCCAACTCCTTCCTCTCCCAACACCAACAGCATCCCGAGCTTCACATCCAGGAATGTTCCAAGGAGGGACTGGCAAGGGGGGCAGGGTAAGAAACCAGAAAAATCCCTGTTCAGTGAAGCACCTGAGGCAATATCCAAGGTATTATTCCATGAAAAGTGCAGAATCCTGAGGAATTCATGGATATTCTGATCACTGAGCTGTGACTGGAACTATAAAAATCAACTTTGTCTTGATTTGCTCCATGATTCCAGAGGTGTTTGGAGTATTTCAGTACATTTTCCATTCAGCTGGGATTATCTAAATGTTATTTCTATTTTCTTTCCAGCTCTTGCTCCCAACTCTCCTCCAGCAAATTTAGATGGTGATTGATAAGCAATAGATAATAAATAAACCCTACTTTTACCTTAAATCTATTTACAGTCTATTGAAAATCTTGTAAGATTCTACAGGGCTGCAAATAAAAGGAATCATTTTACATCCAATAAAATCACCAAAATTATCCAACACAAGGTGTGAAAAGAGGAATTTACACCTGGACCTTCCACGGACATCAAACAGTTTTTATTTTCTATGAAAGAAACATAAAAGATGATTAGAAAACACAACAATGACAAATATTTATCATTTGAAAATGCTGAAATGAAAAAAGGGAAACAAATTTTTTCCTGCAGACAAGGTCTTGGAATATTACAGTGCAGGATAAACTCAAACTAGCACTTCATAAAGGAAGTACAAACGTGTCAGAATGCAAATTCAATACATTTTCCTTTTACACCCAGGATCTAAAATCAAAAATAAGACAACCAAAGTCCATTTCCAGAGTCAGCCTCCATTTTTTATCACCACAGATCTGAGAACCAGGAGAAATAATCCCAAAAAACAGCCTCCCAAGGGAATGTTGGTGCAGGGGAGCTCCAGTGAGGCACATCCAGAGGTGGGGCTCAGTTCTCTCCTGGTGTGACAGTTTCCTCCCAGCTTTGCTGAAGAAATACTTTTGTATTTCATTTATTGGATTTGGTTGATTTCCTGCACTGAGGTGGATGATGGGCAGATTTTTGTGGATGTTTTTCCAGGCTAAATTCAAAAGTTCAGACTAAAACTTTCACTATTGGAAAGTCCTACCTGACCAAAGGGAACTCCACAGGCTGGGAACAGTCACTGCCCAGAACCAGGTGTGTGCTAATTCCATAATTTGGTAATTAGAGAAATGACGAGATTGATCAAATTCCCCATTTGGAGTTGCAGTAGTGGCAGATGCTCAAGGAAACGTGGAGCATTTTCCCCCCAGAGTGAGGAACTGGGAGCAGATGGATGAACACATCCAGAGAGGATTCCCTCAGCCAGGAGCCTGCCCAGGTACCCAGGATTCCACAGAAGGAAGGAGGAAGGGATAACAATGATCCCCCTGGATCCCCAGCCCAGCCCTGAGCCTCAGTTTCCCATTTCTCTCCCAACTCCTACCTGGTTCTGTAGAATGTTTTGGATTGAGAGGGATAAAATGACATTTCACGGGCTGCCAGGTGTTCTGCACCTGAGAATTCCCTCCAGAAGAAGGAAACACCCCCAGCTGTGCTGCCCTGCTCATCTCCAGCACTGAGCCTGGAGAGAACCAGGACAGAACATTCCTGGTTCTCCAGGGGAGGCAGGAGAGAACATTCCTGGTTCTCCAGGGGAGGCAGGACAGAACATTCCTGGTTCTCCAGGTGGAACAGGACAGAACACTCCTGGTTGTCCAGGTGGAGCAGGACAGAACACTCCTGGTTCTCCAGGGGAGGCAGGACAGAACATTCCTGGTTGTCCAGGTGGAGCAGGACAGAACATTCCTGGTTCTCCAGGGGAGGCAGGAGAGAACATTCCTGGTTGTCCAGGTGGAGTAGGACAGAACACTCCTGGTTGTCCAGGTGAAACCCTCCCTGCCTGCACAGCTCACTAAATCCCCTCTAAGGGACAAAGAGAAGGACTGAGTGCAGGAATCCCGTGTGGGAACTGGCCTGGGATGGTCCTGGAGCTGTCAGGCCACGGGGCTGCCCATCAGCCGCTCCTGGCGCAGAGCAACCAGCCTCTGGAACCACTTCTCCTCAGCCTCGGCCTTCTCGATGAACAGCTGGCCACGGGGAGAAAAGTTGGCACAGATCAGCAACTGCACGTTTGTGAGCATCTCCTGGAGCACCCACAAATGTCTCAGTGCCCAGAGGAAAAGCTCAGCGGGGTTAAAGGCAAAGGAGAGCCAAGAACATCAATAAAAGCAGAGGCTTTTCAAGGAATCCTAAAATAGTTTGGCTTGGGAGGCGTCTTAAAGATCATAATAGTGGGAAAGGCAAGACTCCAATGCAAGTTCATCCTTGGATCTCTTGATCTCTTACCTGTGGCCCTTGAACAGAACTCACATTCAGCTCTTTACTGCAAGTCATTTTTAACTTGCTAACTCTTACAGAACTCTGTGTAAGTCCTTTTATTTCCAGCTAAAGCTCTCCCAAAGGAACTTGCTCAAGTTTAGCCACAATGATTTAAAATTAATCTTAAGTCTGTCCTGTATTTAAAACTTTGCAAGTTGGCAAAATGGGCAAGTTCTGAGTTTTCCACCAGGTTTCCAACTACAGAAACCAATCTGTCCTGAATTTTTATTTATCTTGAATTCCCCAGTGTTACATTAATTATATTTTGCTATAAAATTCATTTCTAACTCCAAAGCTCCTGGTGAAGCTCCTGTGGGATTGCTCTGCTGGCTGGTGGGAGGAGTGGGATCCTCTGTGTCCAGCATCTCCAGAGCTGGGATTTTGTGAGGAGCAGCACAGCAAAGGCTGTGGGGGGGTCCCACAACCCTGCTCTCATTCCAGGGGCTGTTCTAAAGCTAAAAAATGGGATAAATATGGCAAAACTCACGTTTGGATGTGCTAAGGAATTGTCATCCTGGTATTTGATGGCAGTGGGAATGTTGGCAGCTGGAGGCTCTTTCTCAGGAGCAGCTGCCTCAGTGACTCCTGCTCCCACATTCACAGGCTCATGGTGGAGTTCAGGAGGCTCTGCTGACTGAAAAAGAAACAAACACACAAAATTTGAGTGTTTTCTCCCAAAATTCCCAAACGTGGCAATGTCTTAACCCAAAACTTGGCTGTCTTGAAAGGATCCTCATGGAAAGACTTCTCAGCATCCTCAGGACACACTGGACATGGACAAAGGATATGAAGTGACAGAAAGGATCTGAAATGAGAATAAAAGGTTTTGCCTGAGGCAGGGAGAGAGCTTGAAAAACTCAACATTGGGATTTTAGAATCACTTCCTGAAGAAGCTGCATCAGCTTCTTGGAGACTTCTGCAGAGGCAAGCAGCTGCACATTGCTGGGGAAGCAAGCAGGGAAATTCCAAACACTCACTGCCAGGTGGGAAAATGAGCCAAGCCTTGGCTTGCACACATCCCAAACCAGTCCCCCACAACAGCTGGTGGCCAAAATGCAGGTAAATTCTGGGATCTGGATGTCTCCTGCTGGGTTTCTGGAAAGCTGATGGAAAACCAAGCTGGTTCTTTTCAGGGAATAAATACAGACTTAAAGTCTGGCTTTAGTTAAGCAGCATTAAAAACATGTCCAGTTTAATTACAAAGTAAGTGTCTGATTGCTTTGGGATCTTAATTCTTCTGCTTCTCCTAAAAAAAAGTCTTTAAAACAGGTGATTTCCTTAAATTCTGCCACATTTCAATTCCCTGAACCCACCCTGAGACCCTCAGGGAATCCTTGGTTGGATTTTAGGTGGGTTTCAGGTTGTCACCATTGATGCTCTTTCATCAATGGAAAATCCTTAACAATGCAGCTTCCTCCTGGCTCTGAGAGGGTAACGCAGCAAGAAAGGGATTGAAAATGTCCCTTTTGGAAGGAAAATGTCCCTTTTGGAAGGAAAAAGTACCTTTTTGACTTCTTTGCTCGACCTGAAGGTCTGTGGGACGAAGGCGTCGCTCTCGATGGCTTCGATCTCCTTCACTCGCTTCACCTGGTCGATGAGGGTGGCCTGGTCTGCAGAGGAAGGTGAAATTTATGGGATTTGTGGGATTTATGGGATTAGTGACATCCTGGGAGCCAGGCCCTGTCCCAGCCGTGCCTGGAGGAGATTTTGGGACACAGCAGGAAAAACTGCTGGCGCAATGCAGCCCAAAATCTTCTGATACAAGGGAAAGCTCTGAGTAAAAATAACACGGGTGAGGCCATTGCTGGGAACATCCCAAACGCTGACCCAAGGATCTGTGGGATAACTGGGGAAGAGAAGGCTCCAGGGAGAGCTCAGACCCCTTCCAGGGCCTAAAGGGGCTCCAGGAGAGCTGGAGAGGGACTGGGGACAAGGGCTGGAGGGACAGGACACAGGGAATGGCTTCCCACTGCCAGAGGGCAGGGATGGATGGGATATTGGGCAGGAATTGTTCCCTGGGAGGGGCTGGGATGGAATTCCCAGAGAAGCTGTGGCTGCCCTGGATCCCTGGAATGTCCAAGGCCAGGCTGGAGCAGCCTGGGACAGTGGAAGGTGTCCCTGGGATGGCAGGGTGGCTCTGGGTGGGATTTAAGGTCCCTTCCATCCCAAACCATTCCATGATTCCAAGCTGGCAAGAGCTGCTCTACAGCAAAGCCCAGAAATACAGCTTCAAACCTGATTTTTTGGGGGGATTTGGAAGGCAAAAAATAATTTGCTACATTTAAACTTGTTTTTGCAAGTTCTGCTGCCTTGGTGCTGAAACCTTCTCCTTTAAAACAGATTCCTAAGGATTTTTGGGATAAATCAAACACCTCAGTGCCTGCTGGGGAGAGGGAATCAGGATTCACTGAGGTTTTGGATGCACCTGGTGTGAGGCTAAATAAAAGGACAGAACATGGAACCTGAGCAAACCAGGGGCAGAAAGGCAGGAAAAGGAGATTTCAAATCCACTGCTCAACTGCAGCTTCACAAAATCCCAGCCAGCTCCAGGACCCCACCCGGACCCTGCACAAACTGATGGGAATGACAAATCAGGAAAGGGGCAAAAATCACTAAATGCTGCCAATGACATCAGTGACATTAACGGGGAAAATGGACTGGAGGAAGCAGAGCCCATTAGTGCAGGGCAGTTTTGACAAACACATTATTGGGAGATAAAACGACTTCCAGCTGTTGTTTGTCAGCTGTCAGGGGCAAGGATATGTATTTCATAGGAAAATCAAAAATAATGGAGTCAGAAAGCTCCGAGGCTTCAGACAAAAAAAAAAAATCAATACTAACTCAGTGCATGGTGAGTCTTTTTACCCTGGTAGGGTGGAAAAAAGGAACTAAATCCTGGATTAGTTAAATAAAAAGGTGATTCCTGCAGCAGGCACAATTTCCAGCCCTGTCACCTTGGCAGGAGGAGCTTTCCCAGTTTAACTGGGAACATCATCATCCTTCAGGGATAATTCAGTATTTTACAGTTCCCTATTTACATCCACTGCTCTCCTCCCATATATATAAATATACACCCAGCTTTTAGAGCTGTAAATTCCTATGGAATTAGGCTGGATCAGCAATAACCTGGAATGGCACTTGAGAACTAAAATCTGCAGGAATTCTTTTGATGCCACCCCAAAATACCACACGCACAATAATCAGAAACAGCAGAGAATCAGATAAAAGTAAAAGAAACAGAAAATTCTATGATTCTACAAATCAGACAAAGGAAAAGTAACTTCCCTGCAAGCTCTGTCTAAAATATTCCCATTTTTTCCTTAAAGACCAAATTTATTCCACTAAGAGTTTTAAAATCACTGAAACAGAAGCATTAAGTGACCAATAATATCTTGTGAATGACCCATTAAATAAAAACATATTTTAAATATTTCTTGGGTAATCTTTGGGTGTCAATTTTTATGGATTTGTTGCTTATCCACAATCCTGACCATGAACTTAAAGAGATTTTTTCAAGCAGGTCCAACTCCAGAATCAAAGCAATGACAATAAACCTCAAATACTCCTCAGAATGTTTCTTCCTATTTTACTAATTAGATTTAAGGGGCTCATTTAATTTAAAAATATAACACATTTTACATTAGATGCTTTGAAACACAGAAAAAAGCTGCTATCTTTTCCTGCTGTTTTGAGTTGAGGATTTAAAGAAGGGAACACTCCCAGATCCAGACTAAACAAACAACTACAGCAGAAAATATTTGGGGTTATTGGAAGTGATATTTTTATCCAGCTGCCTTACAGAGCTGTGTGTTTTCCAACAGAACCAGGTTTGCCCACATCCCATGGTTTTTAATTGATCCCAGTTTTACTTAAGCTGCACAAACTGACAAATTAAAGGAAAATGAAGTTTTCCCTGGACAATTTGCAGTGGGAGAGACAGGAAACTCCCCGGCTGTGGGAGATCCTGGATCCTGCACTCAGCAGAAGGGAAGCACTGGGAAAAGGAGGAAAAATCCAGCAGGACAGGTGGGACTCACTGCAGCTGTGGCACCTCTGGACTTCTCCAACCCTGGGGCTCTGCTTTTCAGGGGATTTTCCTGCTTCAAATCCTTTCTGTGTGCAGGACAGGATCAGTTGTCCTGACCCTGATCCCACGGGATCCCAGAGTCATGATACCCTTCCCAGCCTGAGTGCTGGAATTCCAAGGCCACCAGGAGCTGCCTGGAGATCCTTCGTGGAGAACCTCCCTGGATCTTCTCTGGATCCTCCCTGGAGATCCTCCCTAGAGATCCTTCCTGAAGAACCTCCCTGGATCTTCTCTGGATCCTCCCTGGAGATCCTCCCTAGAGATCCTTCCTGAAGAACCTCCCTGGATCTTCCCTGGATCCTCCCTGGAGATCCTTCCTGGGTGTTCTCTGGAGATCCTTCCTGCAGATCCTCCCTAGAGAACCTCCCTGGGGAACATCCCTGGAGATCCTCCCTGGAGATCATCCCTGGATGCTCTCTGGAGATGCCCTGGAGATCTCCCTGGAGATCCTTCCTGGATCCTCCCTGGAGAACCTCTCTGGAGATCCTCCCTGGAGAGTTTCCCTGGAGATCCTTCCTGGAGAACCTCCCTGGAGAGTTTCCGTGCAGATCCTCCCTGGAGAACCTNGGTGCCCTGGAGATCCGCCCTGGAGAGTTTCCCTGGAGAACCTCCCTGGAGAGTTTCCCTGGAGATCCTTCCTGGATCCTTCCCGGAGATCCTCTCTAGAGATCCTCCCTGGAGAACCTCCTTGAAGATCCTCCTTGGATCCTCCCTGGAGATCCTTCCTGCAGAACCTCCCAGGAGCCCCATCAGCCACTCCAGAGGCGAGACCTCCCAACAGCCTGCATAAAATCCAGAGAGAATCAGCCCAGAAATGTCCCATTCCCAAAAGCCGTGAACGCAACATTCCCGGCGCTCCGTGTGCCTCCTGCT
>VZTG01001454.1:27164-65568 GCA_013397845.1 Melanocharis versteri
TGGGACAGAAACCCACCTAAAACTGGAATCCTGAATCCATATGGGACAGAAACCCACCTAAAACTGGAATCCTGAATCCATATGGGACAGAAACCCACCTAAAACTGGAATTTTGAATCCATGTGGGACATAAACCTACCTAAAACTGTAATTTTGAATCCATATGGGACATAAACTTAACAAAAACTGGAATTTTAAATCCGTATGGGACATAAACCCACCTAAAACTGGAATTCTGAATCCATATTGGACATAAACCTACCTAAAACTGGAATTCTAAATCCATATGGGACATAAACTTAACAAAAACTGGAATTCTGAATCCACATGGGACATAAACCTACCTAAAACTGGAATTCTAAATCCACATGGGACATAAACCTACCTAAAACTGGAATTCTGAATCCATGTGAGACATAAACTTAAAATCTGGAGCTTCCCAGTGTGCAATTCCCCTGGATGTCTTGGAATGCATCAATGCTTCATACATGATTTAATAAGACTTTGTATTTTCCAGTGAGAATGAACTCTTTTATTCCTAATTAGGAGCCAACTCCTCAGCAAATGGATGAATTGGAGTTATTAAGGAAAAATCTTCCCTTCATTTTCCAACACTCTGACATCCTCACAACCCTTCAAAGTCAGCCCAGGACAGTTTTCATGGCTTATTAATAAATTGTAAAGAAGTTTTCCTCCCCATTTCCCTGGCAATTCCATTGTTCCCAAGTCATGATTTGTCCCTTTTTTCTTCCCTCTGCCTTTCCACCCTCACCCTTCCCAATCCCTGCTGGCCCAGCAACTGCCAGCACATGTGCCACTCACAATGGGATGGAAGCACAAAAAAAATGTGGTTTTTTCCAAACATTCCCTGCAAATTGGTGCTGGTGGGACCCAGCCACCTCATCCCAATATCCCTGGGCCCCGTGGGAGCCTGGCTGGGTGATTCCTCCAGGTGGAAAGGAATCCAGTGGCTCCAAAATCCAGGAATCACAGTGGGGAGGGGACACAGTTGGTTGGCTTGGTCTCTTTTCCAGCCAGAATTCCAAGTGCCGGTCCCCATCCTGCCATGTCAGGGCTCTCCCACTTTTCCACTTGAATTCCCTTCTTTGGTATCACAAGAACCTTCTCCAAGCAGGATTAACTGGGAGCACCAGTTAATTCCTCTCAGCATCCCACAGTCCCCAGGTAAAACAAACCGATGTTCAGAACATTCTGATTTTGAGTGAAACTCACAGCAGCCGTGGTTTCAAAAAAGGGGAATTTCCCTGAGTTCCCTCTTGTAAGGAAACCATGGAATCCCAGAGTGGTTTGGGTTGGAAGGGACCTTAAAGCCCATCCAGTCCCACCCAGCTCCAGGGAGGATCTGAGGCTCCTGGGATTGGTTGGATTGGCTCCCTCACCATGTTGGAAATGTCTCTTCCCATCACTCCCTGACATTCCAATCCCTCTGGTTTAATTCTTCCACCTGCTGGACTGCAGAGAAGCAGCTCTGATCCCACCAGCATCTGATCCCACCAGCATTCAGGGCACCAAATCCCATCAGCAGCCCGGGAAGGAAAATCCCACGACCTCACCAGAGCTTGGACACTTAAAAAGAATCATTTCTGACTTCCCGGGCTCTAGTTCGCTGTGAAATAAAAGAAAATTCCTCACCTTCTTCCTTTCTTCTCTTGGCTTCTTCTTCACTTCTCTCCTTGGCCTTCAGCGCTTCGTCTGCTTTAGCTAAGAAGAAAACAAGAGTTGGAATAAGTTAAATTTATCCTCTCAAATCGTGGAAAGGTTTGGGTTGGAAAGGACCTCAAAGCCCATCCCATTCCACCCCTTCCACCATCCCAGGCTGCTCCAAACCCCGGCCAGCCCGGCCTTGGACTCTTCCAGGGATGGGTTGTCAACAGCCTCTGTCCAAACAATATTTCCTGGGCTTTAAACCCAATTTCGTGTTCATTTTTGCAGGCCCCACAATGAAATCCACGTGCACGACAGACCAGAACTGGGTTCTTCACTTATTTCATTTGAAGTCCTTCCCATGGCTAAGGAATGGCATAAATGGGATTATGGAGGGTAATAGCAGGTCAATATTAGAGGCAATATTAATTCAGTGCAAATCCCTGCGTTCATTTCGTGTCAGGTAAAGCCTTTAAGAGACTTTGAAGAGTTTTTCATTCTTTAAACCCCAATCTCCCCACCCCAGCTGCCCCCAGCCCGAGCTGCAACGACCCAAACGTGGTGCACTCATGGAGTGCCAGATTTGCTGCCACAGTGAGTAATCCAGCAGAGCTATTTTGAGGATAAAACAGAAACAAAACAATATTTCCAGGGCTGCAGACTCTTCTCAGAGCAGGAGTCAGGCAGCTCTTCCTCAGCACTTTATTAGGTAGTACACAATTTTCTCTTCACTCCAAATCACAGCAGCAGCACTTAATCCGTGTTACAACAATCTTCTTTAAAAAGAATCTTTTTCCCTCTAGAAACCTCTTCCCTTATTACTTAATTATCTACCAGTTGCTCAACTGCAGGGGTTTTCAAACACTTTCCTACAGATGTTAAAGAAGATTAAAAATATACAGCACAGTAACAAGGGACTATCAATATACTCTGTAAATTAATTAAATTTCTGTTCTAGCACATCATTTATTCTAAAGCATTAATGTCTCAAAGGAGCCATTCTCTTTTATTGCCATCTCACTGCCTGATGAGTGAACTAAGTGAGAATAAGTCTCTAATAACATTATACTTGATGAAATATTAAGTTTTCAAAAGTATCACCAGGCCAGAAAGAAAAGAACCAACAAGGAGCAGGAATCCTGCATTTAAACCAGGCCTTCTTGGGGAGGAAAATCACTACAAACTGTGGTCTAAATGGCAAGATCTGAGTCAGATTTGCAAATATTTAATCCCAGCACCTCCTGAGTTAAGCAGTAATTTATGAAAACCAAATTCAGCTCAGGAGGGGGTGATGGAGTTGCTCCTTTCTGGAGCCAGCAGCTCCACCTTAAAATGCACAACCTGAAGAGGGTGTGACAAAGTGATCCAGTCACTGCACACAGCTGCTTCCATCTCCACACTTTCATACATATTTGGACAACATTTAAAGCCATGAAATATTAAAACTTTTCTGCCACTGAAGATCATTACAAGAATCTATTAAATCCCATAATAAAACCAAACCACGAGTAACTCTAAAGACTTTTACTTCATTTACACTTTATTCTCCTTGGTAAAAGGACAGGGATAATAGAAATTCCATTTAAATTCAATTTTGGTGATATGTGTAATTGTAGAAATACCCCTTGAGTCATGTAAAATGCTCAGCTTATGTTTCTTTCAAATTATCCCGCTCCGATTCCCATTCTGCTCCTTACAACTGTCTTCAATATGTATTAGCAGAGCTCATTAGGCTGGAATTTAATAATGCAAACATCAGGTGGATTTCAAGACCCTCCATTATCAGCACAAGATGGATTGCTCATATAGCTCGTGGGCCAACTGGGCACAATTTAGATTCAATAAACTACCAGGCCTAAATTTGATTTATCTATTCCACTGAGCTACTTTGTTCTTCCTGCCCGATTTGTTGCTGCACAGGAACAATTCATTGGGTATCTCAGTGGCAAAAAGATATTAAAACACACAGGAAAGATGGTGCTGGTCAATGAATAAATTTTTAGCTTGTCTTTGTTAACTTTAAATCGCCGATTTCCAGCCCTTGTACCTCAAGTTAAAACTGCTGCCGAGGCAGAGCTTGGCCTTTCAAGTCCTGGTTAATTAGAGAGAAAACGGGGCAATTTAGGGAGCATCACGAGGACAATTCTCCACACAAAATCGCTCATTAACAATTTAACTTAGCCCATGAATCTCCAGAGCAGCCGCTCCCTGAGCTCACAGGACACCGGCCACCGTGACCGACACAGGCACTGGAACTCGGAGCTGCTGGCAGGATTTAACACCCAGGATTCTCTTCAAGTATTCCACGTTTTCTGTCACCTTTGCACAGGATCCCAGAACGGGCCAGGCTGGGAGGAACCACAGAGGGTCAAGTGTCCAAGCTCCCTGCTCCAGCAGGGTCATCCTGGAGCACATGGCACAGGATCGTGTCCATTCTTCTCCTTCCTCTCCTTCTCCTTCTTCTTCTTCTCCTCCTCTTCTCCTTCCTCTCCTCCTTCTCCTCCCTCTTCTTCTCTTCTTCCTCTCCTTCTCCATTTCTTCTTCTTCTTCTCCTCCTTTTCTTCTTCTTCCTCTTCTTTTCTTCTCCTTCCTCTTCTCCTTCCTCTTCTTTTCTTCTCCTTCTCCTCCTCCTCCTTTTCTTCTTCTCCTTCCTCTTCTTTTCTTCTTCCTCTGCTCCCTTTCTTCTTCTTCGCCTTCTCCTTTTCTTCTTCCTCTCCTTCTCCTTTTCTTCTTCTTCTCCTTCTCCTCCTCCTCCTTTTCTTCTTCTCCTTCCTCTTCTCCTTCCTCTTCTCCTTCCTCTTCTCCTTCCTCTTCTCCTTCCTCTTCTCCTTCCTCTTCTCCTTCCTCTTCTCCTTCCTCTTCTCCTTCCTCTTCTCCTTCCTCTTCTCCTTCCTCTTCTCCTTCCTCTTCTCCTTCCTCTTCTCCTTCCTCTTCTCCTTCCTCTTCTTCTTCCTCTTCTTTTCTCCTCCTCGATGCTGTTGTTATTATTATTATTATTATGCCAGTGAATATATTGTTGTTCACTGCCCAACTGCCATTAAAAACAGAAGATTCACTTTTCTCAAATCAGGCTGCAATTAAACAACATTAAAAGATCTTCACAACTCGAAGGTTGGACTCGAGGGTCTGAGAGGGCTTTTCCAACCTGAACAATTCCATGGTTCCATGGAACCCCTGGGGTGGTGGAAGCACTCGAGGTTTGGAAGCAGAGTCACTCCCTGATGGATGGTGATGCTTTAATCCCGCCCAGCCTCACACCCTGCCAAGGTGAAATTATTCCAAGCAAAGCTGCTAATTAAGAGAAACCAGGAAAACCATGAATAATTCCAAGGTAGAAGCAGGGCAGGGGCTGTTTTGGGGATGGAAAGGGCATTTTGGAAAGTGTGGCCTGGGCTCATGAAGAGCCCCTGCAGCAGAGCCCTCTCCCAGTGCATGGAAAAGCCTCAGCCCTTCACTAAGATCTCATTTTCCTGTCAAAATTAAAAAGAGAAGAGTGTCAGAACACCCACAACTGCAAACCACAAGAGAGCTGGAAAAATAAATTAATTCAACATAATTGTGGACTTTCCAGCTGCTCAAAGTTGAAAACACAAGATGTGTTTGAGGAAAAGAAAGCCCAGAAACTCAAAAAACACACATGGACATCCCATTTAAAATGCAGCCAACCATCCACGGTGCTCATCAGAAAGACTTCACCTTTTTCTTTTTAAACACAAACATTTTTGCGCTTATAAAATATTCAGTCAGCTCACATATAAAAATACAAGTGGAATCCATTATTAATTTACAAGGCCCTGTTTAATTTACATGCTATTTTTCTCTGGTATATTAAATTTATCAAGGCTTGTGGAAATCCTCTCTGCTGAATATTCATAGGCTGACGTGTAAAATTATCTGTTATCCATCTGACAAATTCCAGCACAAACTCCAAACAACCACTTGCTCAGAGAATTCCTCTGACAGGAACACGAGGAGCAGTGTCTGGGAATTCTCCATTCCAGGGGAAAAGTGACACCACCACACACATTTTCATCACCCCAGATTTAAGCTGGTTTTCTGTACTTTTGCCTTTAGTAACATTTCCCCCAAAATTTAAACACCACAAACATTCTTGGAGGTCTTCCTGTCTTAAGGGGCTTTTCCAACCTAAATGAGTGTAGGATTCTATTAATCCATGATCCCATAAATCCACGGAATCCTGTGATCCCATAAATCCACAGAATTTTGTGATCCCATAAACCCACAGAATTTTGTGATTCCATAAACCCACAGAACTCTGTGATTCCATAAATCCATGTTTTGGGTGGTCACTTGCCTGTGTCCATGGACCTCTCAGTGCCACGAGAGCCCCCATCAACCCTGTCCTCCCTAATTACACATCAAACATCACAATTCCCAAACAGGGGAAGTTCTGCTGCTGCTGCCCCACAATTTAATTACACCAGACTCTAATTAAGGCTATGGGAGAGGCCTGAGCACAAGGGTGAGGGAGGAGCTCGCTGCCCCCCTGCAGCTCTGCCAGTCACACCTCAAAATCCCCCATGAGCCCAAATCTGGGGATTTTGAGCTTTTCCAAATTCCTGGGGGAACACACCCAGGGTTTGGAAGGGGGACGTTATCCCACTGATTCCTCCTGCTGTGGGAATGCTATTTCTCACCTCTTCAGCAGCATTCCTGCTCAGCTCCCTCCCGAGTCATTTCCAAAAATATTCCTTACTTTGGGATAAATGTCCCGTTATGGCACAGCTAACGAGCATCTGGCTCACAGCCATGAGGGCTTCCCCAAATATTAAATGTATTTTTGGTAAGAGATCTATCCAGTCATGGGCAAGCCGACCAAAAAAACACAGGCAACACCCAAACATTGTCTTATTCTAAAGCATAACCAAGATATTTGTAGTCATTTGGTGTAACCGAGATATTTGTAGTTTTTTGATACGAAGGTATTTGTTTATGTTGGGTACAACCAAGACGATCGTGAAGATAAATCCTTTCCTGCCAACCAGGCAAATTTTCCCCAATTTCTTCCACTGTTCCCATTTGCAGGAAGCAGTTTGTGGATCACCTGCTGCCTGGAAGTGGCACAGGGCTGGGAGAAAGCCCAGCAGGAACAGGAGAATATCCAGAACACCACAAAACAGCCCGAGCGACCCGCGAGCCCAAACGGGTTAAAAATTAAACCAACTCCTCAGGAGAGAGGGAGGCACGTTCATCCCTGGCTGGAATATTAACAGAAATCCAGGAGGGGAGAGAGGCTGGGCAGGGACAGGGGTGCTGGGCAGGGGAAGGTGAGAACTGACAGCTAAAACCCCGTTCCTGCGAGCGGGGCCGACCTCCCCAAAGACTTCCCCGATCCCGGTGTCTGCCTCCTGTATTAAGACTGCCTTTCTCATCACTTAATGCTTATTTTCATCACTTTGCTTAAAATATTGATAATCAATTAGGGCTACGTCTGTTTTGCCACAGAATCTGTGTCACAGTCTATCAGGCTGTCAGGGCCAATTCAATCCTCATTCAAAGTTAATTTTTTCCCCATAAATCCGCCTTTGGAGGAGTCATTAGGCGCAGAACATCGCCCGAGGTGCAATCACCTATTCTCTTTCATTAGAGGCAGGCAGGGAAGGTGAGGGAGATTATTAGAACTTTGGAATGATCACAAAGCAGCGTGCTGCCTGTCAGATCCCCCCAACATTTCATTCATCTCACCAGCTCGCTGCCAACGCTTCTAAATGGACATTATTCATGAACATCTGTGACACGCTGAATATTCCGAGGCTGGGAGTGATGAAAAAGCCGTGCCCCCCCTTCGGCTGCGAAATTAATTCTATGGTCAGGACAATTAGGGATATAACAAACTTGCTCCGTGATGTTATTTTTAGGCCTTCCAAGATATACCCCTTAAAAAGGTGGTTTTTTGGTTTTTAAGCATAAATGTGGTCACTCCAAATGGTCAAATGCTGGATTTTATGGTGCTGGAGAATGATGACAAAGCCGTGCCCCCCTCTGACTGGGAAATTAATTCTATGGTCAGAACAATTAGGAATATAAAAACTTGTTTCGTGTTGTTATTTTTAGTCCTTCCAAGATATTCCACTTTAAAAAGTGTTATTTCAGAACTGTGAAATCCCCTTCTTTTTGTGTGCACTCTAGATGGTCAAATACTGTATTTTAAGGTATTGTGGAACAATATGCATTTCCTTTTCTATGGAAAAAAATTGTTGCTTGGGTTTTTATGAGCAATTATCGAATTAGCAGCTTTGCCATCTGATTTGCTGACACGTTTCTAAAATGCAGCCAAATGAGACCCCACGTTGGATTTGAAATCGCTGCCATCTGAAATTACAGCCCACTTCACCCCTGCTGGAAAAGCAGAGTGGGAAACAGATTTCCAAAATCAAATCTATTTATTCCTATTTCCTTCCAATGAACACGTGATGGCCATCGAGGCGTTTTTTGGGTAGGAATGGCAGAAATGCTGGTGCAAGGACAACCACCCACAAAATTAAATTAACCACCACGTTTTCCATGCAGATTCCCTTCCTACATGCAGGGGATTGGAGGAAAAGCCATTTCCATCTAATGAAACCACATCAAGCAGTTCCTTGAATCTCATTACAAAATTCAAAAGAATAGTCATTTACATTTTTTTCCCTGCTATTACCAGGAAAACAGTGTTCTCATCACCAAACTTCTCACAGCCCCCATCATTCTCCTCCCCAAATATCCTCCTTTTCCAGAATTAAGGGGCAGATCCTCAGTGAATTCAGGCTGGCACAATTCCACTGAGTTGAGCAGAGCCAAGCCCATTTACTCCAGCTGAGGATCTGGCACTCCCTATTTATAATAATAATCCTAAAGAAGACTTAATCAGCAGATCTTGGCTAGGTACATTCATCCATTATTTAGTGCATCCCTAATTTCTTTCTTTCTCCCCCAGTTTCCCCCCACAAACACACGTTGGAGGAAAATCCAACCTAAACAGGGTTTAACACCGAGGATTAATTGGCTTCCCTGGCTCCTGACTCATTGCAGGGGCTGCTGTTAAATATTCCAGGGATTTGTTTCCATCCCAGAAAAGGCTGCACATTATCCACCTCGACATCTCCTAATCCAGCAGTGTTCCACCTCGGATCTGCTCCCCCAGCTGCAGCCCAGCTCAGGAGAGCAGCAGAACTGGATGGGATCCTTGTCCCCTCCAATACTCAGTCTTGGGGAGGAAATCAGTTCTCACAGTAATTCAGTGGCTCCAATGGAAGTGCTTAAATGGCACCTTCCAGGTGAGTTCCTTAGGGGGAGAGGGGTGGGGATCATGGAACCAGGAAATCACAAAGACTGGAAAAGCTCTCCAAGGTCACCAAATCCAGCTGTGAACCCAGCACTGCCAGGTCCACCCCAATCCTGTCCCCAGGTGCCACATCCACACATTTTGTGAACACTTCCAGGGATGGAGACTCCACCATGTCCCTGGGCAGCTCGTTCCAACGCCTGACCACCTTCTCCATGAAGAAATTTTTCCTCTAATTTAATCTAAGCTTCCCCTGGTGTAACTTGAGGCCATTTCCTCCAGCTGATGAGAAAGGAAGAGCTTCCTCTTCCGCAAGGAACGAGGAGCTCAGGAAAGGAAAAGGACATTCTGGAGTTAAACCTTCCCCTAAACTATTGAGCCAAAAGAGGCAGCAACATTTAGGCACAAAAAAAATAAATTCCATGTATATAAAAATTGCTGGAGTAAAGAATGCTCTTGTTGTTATGTCCTTCAGGAATAATTCCCAGCTCAACCGGGAAACGACAAAGTGATCCCTGTGAAAAACCCCAATTTGATTCCATTTATTTACTCTGTTCTCAGAGCAGGATTTGCTCCAGAGCTGTTTCTTTCCCCCGGCACAGCAGGGATGGAGGAAGGACAGGACAATGGACACGGCAGTCACAGTCCTGGCCAGCAGGTGACAGGAGGCTGGGCTGGGAGCAGACTGGGACCCTGGGAGGTGTCCCTGCCCCGGGCCCACAGCCTCCATGGAACAAATGCTCCCAAAACCATCACCCAGACTCTGAAAGATAAATTCAGGCTGCGTTTTTCCTCCTCAGGGACTTCAGTGCTCCCTCTCCTGTGAGGATCTCAGCCCAAACCACGATGTTGGTTCTGCATGCTGCTGTACGCAGAGCTCAGGCAAGCCCTGCAGCTCCAGGGGCTGTGTCCCACCCCACATCCCACATCCCCCATCCCAGGAAACACTCAATCCTCGTGGGATCTGCAGTGGGGAGCCATCACCCACTGCACCTGCATGAGAAACCACCTTGACCTTGTACTACCCACGCACCTTCACGTGAAAACAGAACAGCTCCTCCAGTTAATTCCACTAAGAAATCATTCTAATTTGAAAAACACTTCCTTGCTTAAAATATAACCACTAAGACAAATTATTTAAACCGTTTCTGGGGGAAAAAAACGGCACTGTGCCTCAAGTACAATTGTCATTGCAGGCTGTAGATTGGCAATGACAGTCAGCTTTTCTTTCCGGGGTAAGGGCAGAATTCAGCCTGACAGCTTGTCAGCAAACTTGAAAAATTCCCTCCCAAAACTTCGATTCCAAACGAGCCCTTCTTTCATCTGCCAATTTCCCAATGTCAGGAATCGCCACGTTAAGTGAAAATCAAGTAGATGACAACTCGTGTGGCCGTGGGAAGGAAGCAATAAAGCACGGAGCACGCACGGCTGATTACAGGGAGCAGCTCTGAGCGAAGCCAAAGCAGCCCCAGCACCTTGGGAGGGCTCCGGGAATTCCCAGCTCCTGTTCTCCACCCGGATAAAAACATCGGGAGCGAAAACATAAGGAGCAAAGCTGTGTAAGACATAAGGAATAAAGCTGTGTGAGTGGCTCCTACTGGAGCGTGCTTAATCAAGAATGGAGCATAATTAATATTAAAATAATGGTGCAAGTATCAGGGAGCATTTTAGAGGATTTTTTGAAGAAAGAAGGAAATTTGTTCACTCTGTTTATGATCATTTCCCACTTCAACCACGATGTTAATGAAAAAACCTTCGTGAAGCAACAGAAAACAAAAAAGATCAAAAAGCACTTTTCTAAAGTTATTTTTTTGAAAGCCTCTAAGTCCATTACCAATACCCAGTTAAAGAAAAAGAATATTCGCTCCAAGGAGTGTTAACTCACAAAGACATTGAGCGGGGCACTGGAAAACCAGGGAAGGACGAAGCGCAAAACTTCGGGGCGAAAAACTTTGAGGCGCAAAACTTCGGGGCGCAAAACTTGGAGGTGGAAAACTTTGGGGTGGAAAATTTCAAGGCGAAAACTTTGGAGTGCAAAACTTCAGGGCGCAAAACTTCGAGGTGCAAAACTTTGGGGTGCAAAACTTTGAGGTGCAAAACTTCGGGGTGCAAAATTTTGAGGTGCAAAACTTCGGGGCGCAAAACTTCGAGGTGGAAAACTTTGGGGTGGAAAACTTCGGGGTGCAAAACTTCGAGGCGCAAAACTTCGAGGCGCAAAACTTCGGGGTGCAAAACTTCAGGGCGGCAAACTTCGGGGTGCAAAATTTTGAGGTGGAAAACTTCGGGGCGCAAAACTTCAGGGTGCAAAATTTTGAGGTGGAAAACTTCGGGGTGGAAAACTTCGGGGTGGAAAACGAGGCGCAAAACTTCGGGGCGCAAAACTTTGGGGTGGCAAAACTTCGGGGCGGAGGCGCGGCGAGCCCGCAGGAATGGTGAGACAGGCAGCCGAGAGAACCGGACGCGTGGCACCCAAAGGGGGAGCGTGTGTCCAGGGAAGGTTTGTGGGGAGGATTTCCAGCACTGCTCCATCCCAGCCCGGCAGCCTCGGGGAGCACCGAGCTCATCCCGGCAGAAGAAGGGATGGGAAACTCCCCGTCCCCAGCTTGGATCCTTAACTCCTCTAATCATTTACCGTGCTCAGCCTCGTTAAATACTCCCCCAGGATAAAAGGGGTAAATGCATTGCTTAAATATTCAGCGGCTGGATGTAAAATTTCACTGCAGATTAAGTGATGAAGATGAAGAAATGCTGCTGAAAACAAACAATTTATCTTCGCTCGGCGCTCCTGGAACCCCGCCAGAGGCTCTGTGGGTTGGAATTCAATAACTGTATTAAAAGAAAACTACACCCCTACTACACACCAGGCTGAACATCCCTGAGTAAACACTTTGCTGCAGCGGCGCTTCAATAATTCAGGAAGGAATTTGGGGTATCAAACATTTTTCTGAAGCACTGCGTTCCTTAATGTATTTCAAATAAATGCTTGTTTTTAAAAGTTCAAGTAGAGCCCATTAGAGCGAGTGGGAAAACAGACAAATCCAAGACTAAAAACCACCAAAGCACTGATTGCCAGGAGAGGAGTGAGGAGAGATTTGTCATCAGCGAGGAAGTCACCGCCAAGGGCACGGAGCTGATAATATACACATGCATTTCCACTGCTCATCTGCAACCTTGAGAGATTCCAACTGGCTCTCGTAAGTCTGGACAGCATAATTTTCCCTCAGACACATGTGCATCTATATATTTATATAAAGCTGTAGCAAAGTAATAAATAAGCAGCCTTATTCAGCAGCACAAGTTCCATAAACTTTCTCCAATTAGGTTTCATTTCCAGCCAGCTCTAACTTCGAGTGGCAGAGCTCTGTGAAGTACTTCAAGAGGGCACTTCTCTCATTCTTACAAAATAGAAATAATTTGAAATATTAAAACCTCACTGGGTGTTTAATAGTTTTAACCATGAGGAGAGGGAGTGCACAAAACTGTGTGGGACTGGCAGCAGAGCTCCAGGTGAGGCCCATCAACGTTCATCCACCAGAAATTATCTGGTTCTGAACTTGTAGTGCACCCATGGGACGTCTGGGTATCCTTTCTATGGAATTAGTGCTTTTTAATGAAAACCTAATGATTCTGTTAATCACACTCTTCATTGCACTGCTGAGTCGCCCAAGCATAGAACCGTGGCATGGTTTGGGTTGGGAGGGCCCTTAAATCCCATCCAGTGCCACCCCTGCCATGGGCAGAGACACCTCCCACTGCCCCAGGCTGCTCCAAGCTCCATCCAGCCTGGCCTGGGGCACTGCCAGGGATCCAGGGGCAGCCCTCAGAAGGTGGCAGGGGGTGGGACTGCATGGTCTCTAAGGTTCCATCCACCCCAAACCATTCGGGGATTCTACAAAAAAAAAAATTCTTTTAAAAACATCCCCTTTTTCAGATAACTCTCATCATAACGTTGTTTCTAAAGAATATTAGAAGATTGCTTTCAAAATTTGTACGAATGTTGCAAGCAGGGCAATAACCTGCTTTTTTCCCTGCTATTACCAGGAAAACAGTGTTCTCATCACCAAACTTCTCACAGCCCCCATCATTCTCCTCCCCAAATATCCTCCTTTTCCAGAAATCCGTTTCACCGCTTCAACCCCTGTTTTCTGCCAGAACTGGATGTCCCCTCCTCTGAAGAGCCCTGATCAATACTCACCAGGCCGGGCTGGTTTGAGCCCTCGTGGTAAGAGCAGGTAACAAAGCAGGGCTGGCAGAGGGGCTGTGCTGGGCACGGGGCAGCCCCATCCCCATCCCCACATCCCAGCCGCGTCCCGGAGCCCCATCCCATCTCCAGGGCCTCTCCTGCCTCTCTCCCCATCGATCCCCCCCTCTCTGGGCTGATCGATGCCCAGGCAGCCCCCGGAGCCCCCCTGGCTCTGCAGCTGCAGGGAATCACTGCAGCAGCACTGGGGAGACCCCGCTGCCCCCGGGCAAAGCCCATGGAAAGCGGCTCCGGTTGGGAATTGTCCCCCCAGTGCCATGGGCAGCACAGGAACGCTGCTCTGCCCCTCTCCTGGCAGCTGCCACGCTCCCAGCACGGGTTTGATTGCTCTAATTAATATAACATCATCACCAGATCTTCAATATCGATCCCTAGCCTCCCCTTCCAATGGAAAATTCCGAGCTTGGAGGGAGGGAGCCGAGGCGAGAGGGGTTAAAGGCTTTAGTCTTACCCCAGCTTCATGGTGGATTTCCTAAAGGTGCCATTGATTCCTTACAGCAGCACACTGGATTTTTTTAGCATTTAAAATTTAGTATTTTTTTTATTTTGGTATTTTTCTTTGTTACAGTAACATTCCCGACTTTGTTACCAGATAAATCAATTTTAAAAATATCATGAACACACACATCCCTTATTTTCACTGAGACTAACAAAAACATTAAATAAGTTGAAATGAATAATGAAGCTGAGTTTTGATTTTAAACTAAATTTACTAAAAATAAACTAATAGAGTCATTAAGATTGGAAAAGACCTTCAAGGCCATCGGGTCCAAATTCCAAGAATTATTTATGCTGTTGTTAAAAGTTTCTTTCCATAACAGGTGACTAAAACATTTAGATATGAATAACTACGAATAGAATAAGCTGCCAAACAACATTTCACGTCCATGAGAAAGAAAAATGAGATGCCACTCCTGAAACTATAACATAAATGACAAGTATTTTAAATTGTAGAATTTTTTCCCCTACGTTTACAGTGCAACAAGGATGTCCCTTATTACCAGGCACAACCCCACATGGACCAAGCCATAAAGGACTTTCTAATCCCCCAAGCCTGTCCTTTCAGGCTCATTTAGCCCTGGCCAGGGCAGTGGCAGGAGTAGCCCCACTGCCCCGGCTCCCCTAATCATCCCCAGCTCCCCCANAATCACCCCCAGCTCCCCTCCAATCACCCCCAGCTCTCCCCAATCACCCCCAGCTCCCCAGGCTCCTCCCTGCCCGTGCCCCAGTGTGCAGCACATCCCTGAAAAGCCCAGCCCGGATCCTTCCCCAGGGACCAAATCCCTGCAAGCACCCCGAGCTGTTCCCCTGTCTGCCTGGAACAGCCCTGCCCTGGCAGCCAGGTCCAAGGGGAAGCCAAATAAAGCTGATTTGAAGGCAGAAAGAATTCCAAGCAGGGTCGCTGAAAGCAATCCCTCGCGTGCCAAATGTATCAGGTGCTGCTGCACACGTCTGCTGCCTAAAATTTGGGGGAAAAACTGGGAAACAGCGAGCGTTGTGATGTCCTAAGGGGATTTGTGTTTAAACACCCTGATATCGTTAACAAAACCTGCCACTTTTAATAAAAACCACGTTCCATTAAAAGTCCTGCACAACTCTGGTTCAATCCCCTTGATATTTTCTAAATACTCGGTGTTTCTCTGTGGGCACCTTGGATTTATCCCCACACTCACAAAGGGAAGGAGCAGAGCTGCTCTGCCCCATTCCCGAGGGATGGGAGGATTAGAAACCCCTACTCAGGACACCCCCAGGATGCTAAAACCAACCAAATTCATGTTTTTTGTCACCCTGGGCAGCAGCAGCAGCGCCCAGGGAGGGAAGGGCACATATAAAATCAGCTCCAGGGCTGCTCCTGAGGCAACACCCGAGCTCGGGATCCAGCCCACACAACTCCGAGCCTTTTCCATTTCCTTCCTCCACCCTCCCGAGTTTAATAAACAACAAACCCGTCATTTTTTAACACTTTAACCAGCGAGAGCAGTGATTCATAACTCTGTCATAATTAAAATTTTATGGCAAATACACACAGCCATCAGTCATCCAGGCGGCAACGTCCGAAAAAAGTGGGATTTCAATTTATAAGCCCGCGCAGGATTGTATGAGCTACACTGTATAAAAGCACATTTCTAGGGAGTTATTGAACTGGGGAAAGCAAAAGTTGGTTGGGTTTATTTTTTTTAAATCAAATACAGAGGAGGTTATGAATTTGTTGGCGCAGCGGCTCCGTACAGTGACTGATGGTTAAAAAGGGAAGGAATTATTATCCTGTGTCTCCTTGCAGAGAGGCACTAACCAAGTTTGGTGGTGTCCCTGGCACTCCCTAATGCCACAAACACAGATTTCCTGAAATTATTAAAAAAATCCAGAAAAAAGAGAGAAAAATCCACACCAATGCCAGGGGATAAAAGGGGTAAATCAATGAAATGGGTAAATTGTGACATACGGAAATATTTTAACATAAAACATGACAATAAGGCTCCCATTTCAACTAATTTCATCCCAGCAGCAACATGGAATTCTCTGAATGAATGAAAATAATGGAATTGGTGGTCTGGTACAGACACACATCCAGGGATTTCCACAATTCATGCTTGGTTCTCCTGTAGATCCATCCTGGATCCAGACATAAAATGAAGCACTCTTAAAAACATGGATCAGGATGATTTTACTCATGTAATATACAGCTGGTTTTAGGATAAAGTAGAGAATAAATAAATGCCTGCAGATCAGTTTCACAAGTTGCTTATTTGCTTAGAAATACAAAAAAACCAAAAACTTTCAGTAACTGTTTCTCACACCTGTCCTGAAAAGGACTTTTTTCCTAAATCCCATAAATATTCCCCATCACCTGGGAAATCCCTGCTGCTGGCACACCCCCAGCTATCAAAGCACTTGTGTTCTACAGTGCTGTGAGAGGCACTGGATGCTCCATGGGTTTCCAAGAAACAGCTATTTTAAAGACATAACTGACATCCCATTCCACCCTAAGGCCAGGTGTTAGGAATTCTCTGTAAGAATATTCAGGGATTCCCAACACTCTTTGCCACTACAACACTGTCAACATTTGAGATTTTTAACCTTTTAAGATGTGAAAAATACCATGGAAAAGTTGGATTAAGTTTTCCAGTGAAAATGGTGAATGTGACAATGCTGGGTTAAGGGCTGGCCTTGATGATTTTGGAGGTTTTTAGGTATTTTCCGACCTTAATGATTCCATAATATAACTTATACTTGGAAAAAGAACCAGTTTGTGTTTTCACACCAACAAAAAAAAAATCAAAAAGGAAAGAAAAAAGCTAAACATGAGACTTGGAGCTTCCACAAACTGTTATTACAGGTCTCCCCAGTCCATTAAAGGCAGTAATTGAATCAGTTTGCGTTTTCTCGGTAAAATCTCATTCAGAGAAATTTTATTGCCAGCCATCTAAATAGTAAATACTTATTATCCTCCCCAAATGAGGTTTCGCTTGCCAAGGGCAAAGCCAGGGCTGTGATTGTGGTGCTCTGTCAGAGGCAGCAGAAGTTAAAGAGGTTATAAAGACACCATTAATGTCACGGGAGGGCTCGCGAGCGCTCCGTAATTGGGGCCTTTATTCCGAGGCTCAGGCCCCCATAATAGGATGCTTTAGGGTTTCTTTGGTGGCAGCCCCACATAATCACCTCCACCAGCTGAACGGGGACATTTATCTGCTGGGGAGCACGGCCTGCTTCATCAGGAGGCTGAGCCTCGGAAAAAAATGTCAATAATCAACAGCTGAAAGGCCCAGAGGAGGCTCAGCCAGGCCGGGCCACTGAGCCAGGCCTAACGGGGACAGGCAGCCTGGGATAGGGCACAGAAATCCTGGGAATAAGGCTGGGAAATAAGCTTTGAAAAGTCAGTCTGTGCTGCAGGGAAACCTGGGAATGGCACAGGCCAGAAGGTAATGTTGGGATGGATTAAAAAGAACGTGCTTGTAAGCAGACTGGCACAGCCCTGGAGGAGCCCAGGTGTTGGGGAAGATGAAACAGGGAAGTTTTATCGCCTGGCCAAAGATGCTGAGAACATGGAAACTACAGGTGAAATTGAAATGAAGGCATACTTTGAGATACCAGGCCTCAGTTACTGAACAACTGGAAAACAATGGTGTGGCTGACTGAAGATAATCCCCTTTGATTGAACAATACCTTCTGCTAGCAAACAGGTCCAAGGGTCAGAGCAGACCCTGCCAGCTTGGCAGAAAAGGTCCAAAGAGTGGTTTTTAGGGTTTAAAATGTAGCACAGTATGGTAATNTCAGACCAGAAATCCTGGGACAAATCCAGCGCTGCTGCAGGTTAGGAACGTACAGGAGGCAAAGCCAGAGCTGCAGTGAGTGGGAACCCCAGAATGGTTGGGTTGGAAGGGACCTAAAAGCTCATCCAGCCCCATCCCCTCCCAGGGACAGGGACACCTCCACGGTCCCAGGCTGCTCCATGTCCTGTCACAATTTCCTCCTGCTCAAACAGGCTCATCACTACAAAATCATTCACGTTTCTCACAGAAAACTCTCCAAGGGCTTAAGATCAGCAGCATGAAATGCTCAAAACCTTTAAGAAACTATTGTGATTAAATAGTTTCAGTGGGTGTTTTAAGAACATAAGGGGATCCATGATGGCTTAAACAAAGCAGCTCAGAAATCTTCAATAACAAATCACACTGCAGCCACAGAGAAGAGAAACAGAACCAGAATTAAAGGGAGGATCTGCTAGAAAGGCACCTAATTTGATTTTTCACATAAGCTGTGTTTTGAAACACTTCTTTTTTCCTTGCTGGGGTGATCAATACGAGTGATTGGCAAAGGACACAAGTTTTCATTACTGTTGCCTTTTACTAACGATGATGTTCTGCCCTTTCCAATGGATTCTTTAATGGGCTTATGGCAACAGGGCTCAAATCATCTGATGCAGATTGAATTCAATGTGAACTTGCCTTGCTTCACATTTGGAGAAATGGTAAAACTCACTATTGCAGAAGTTTAACATTGCTTTTCAAGAGCGTTATTTCAGCAGAAAACGTATGAAATCCTTTCCAAGTCACTAAAGTTACCAAACACACCCAGAAAAATTCTTTTAAAAATACAGATATTAAATATTCATAGAATAGAGGTGCGTAAACAACAAAAAGAAAATAAAAGGAAATTTTCTTATCAGTCTCTTAGGTATGAGGAGAAATGTTTCACTTATAAAAACACGTTGGGGATCTTGTTTCTACCAACCTCTATGACCGCCCACGTTTGCAAAAGCCTGAGAACTTCCCTTAAACCACCCAAAAATCCCTGTTAAAGACAGGCAGCAGCCCTAGAAAAAGCCCACCACGACTGAAAAAGTCCTTGCAAAGCACCCTCTGCTCCACGCTAAGATTTATTCGGCCGACACCTCATAATCATCTCTAAATCTAATGGGACACGAATGCATTTCATCACAGATGAAAATCTTCAGCGACCACTCAAATGAAAATCAAGGAATTATTACAATCCCGTGGTTTGGCTTGCAGCAGGCATTAATCAGAAATCATAATAAATCCACACAGCACATTCAGCCAGCACATTAGTCAGGCAGTTTTGCATGATAACGACGTTGACTAATGGGCTCCGAGTTGGAAGGGTCAATCATAAACTCATCAAATGCTTCATTTAATTTCTTAATTTGGACAAACACGATTTGTTTATGGGAAAGATATCAGGTGTTCTTGAATGAATAATGGCTGTGAAACCAAAGTCCATTAATCAGCGCTTGATTACAAATGACTCGGAGATTGTTTGTTCTAATTTCATTCATTTGGGGCAACAAAGAGAACACGAGCGAGCGAAAGCACTTGGCCAAAATGGCACACTTAGTTCTCCATGTTTAATAAAGTTGTGATAAATGGGCTTTCAATAACTAAAACAAGGGGGTTATTACCCATATTAAATACTGCCCCTGAAAACATTCATATTTAGCAGCTCCAAGGAGATGGTGCAGGCCCAGAACAAGGTGCTGGGTGACTGCGGAACTCGGAGCCGTGTGCTGGCATTCCAGGTTTTCCTGAAAGGATGGGATGAGCACAAAACCAGCAGGGCTTTGTTTCTATTCCCTGTGAAGTATTTGAAGGAAATGATGAAATGATTTGGGTTGGAAGAGACCCGAAAGCTCAGCCAGTGCCACCCCTGCTGTGGGCGGGGACACCTTCCACTGTCCCAGACTGCTCCAAGCCCTGTCCAGCCTGGCCTTGGGCACTGCCAGGGATCCAGGGGCAGCCACAGCTGCTCTGGGCAGCCTGGGCCTCCCCACCCTCACTGGGAATTGTAATTAATTTAATCTAATCTAGTCACGGGCTCCTTTCAGCAGGATGATTCCAGCACACCTCCCACGTGGAAATCAGAGAGGTCCCAAACACCACAACACCAACGTGAGCCCACCAGCCAGAGCAGATGGGGCACTTTAGAACCTTTTTCTGGGCATTCAGGCTATAAAATCCACCACTGGAATTTCTCTCCATGGATAAAAACACCCTCCACCTTCCACTTGTAGAAAAACTCAACATCCAGAGACGCTCCTGGACACCCATTCCCTGGGAATGCCTGGATGCCCAGGGAGGGCAGCTGGGCAGAGAGGAGGCTCTGACAGATCATGTGAAACAAGACAAATAAATATTTCCCCATCAATATTAAGAAATAACATTTCCCAAAAGACCTGCTAAAAACAAGCCAGCCCCACGACCGCATATGGTTTTTGCACAGCCAAACCAGGGGATAATTACATTACAGCAAAGTTGCTAAATATGAATTGATATAAAACTTCAGCTAACTGAAAAATTGTCTTTGACTGCAGATCAATAGCAGGCCTGAAAGATTCATCTGCACATAATTAGCAGAGAGATTTGCATCAAAATCCTGGATCCCATATGCTGCAATATTACTGAAAGCCATTAGGCACTGTGGAAGCCTGATATACTTTTGGTGCCACAAAAAAAAGGCCTTGGATAAAAATCTAACAAAAAAATAGAAATTTTAAAAGCTTTAGAATGATTTCTGAAGGCAATAAATGTTCATTAACTAATAAAGTTCCTCTAAATTCTACTTATAGGCTCTGGTTTATATTATGGCATCCCTACAACTGCTCATTGGCTTCTTAGTCTAAAAACAAATTGATATTCTACAAAAATGGTTCAAAGCAATTTTTTTTAGCCTCTTCTAATAACCTAAAAAAGGTCCCTGAAGTGAACAGCTTTTAGACACCAAGAGAATGATATTATACATTGCAAAAGTGAATTATTTCATTTCAAACACATTTATTCTCTACCTACATTCAATTAAAATCCTGTATTTTCTCAGCAATCATGGAAATTAATTTAAATTAATTATTTAATTAATTACTCTTATCCAAGTGGTTACTTTGCTCACCAACAAAACAAACCAGCTGCACTTCAGAAATCACATCGTTTGTAAAGACAACACCGTTAACATGGTAAAAAAGCAATTAGCTGGAGTAATGACTCTTTTGTCTATGGTTGTCACTTTGTGTGCAGAAATTATTATTTTTTTAGACCTCTAATGAGATTCTGAAGCTTTGCCAAGAGATCAAGCAATGGCTGAAGAAAGGTGTCTCTGTCCAGCTTGCCTGTGAAGCTCATTGGTGTGGAGCACCCAGGTGAGCTCAAATACTTCCTGAATATCCTGAAATTCAGTCTTAAAACACCTGAAATCCTCATCAAATACATAATATAACAAGTAGCTACTTCTCCTAATGTACATCTCCTTGATTTTTAAATTAATTGTTTAATTCTTCTATTGCTCAGAGTTTTTCCAAGCGTCCTTTCTTCCAGTGCCATCATTGAAATGGGTTTTGACACCAGAATGGGCTGAGTAGGAATCAGCAATTGACCTAAAAACTGGGTTCATTAACTCCATAATTAGCTGGATTTCCTAAATTAGCTGGTGTTCAAGAACAGGATGAACCTCCCCTATGGAGCCAGGAGAGGAGAAGGCTCCAGGGAGAGCTCAGAGCCCCTTCCCGGGCCCAAAGGGGCTCCAGGAGAGCTGGAGAGGGACTGGGGACAAGGGATGGAGGGACAGGACACAGGGAATGGCTTCCACTGCCAGAGGGCAGGGATGGATGGGATATTGGGCAGGAATTGTTCCCTGGGAGGGGCTGGGATGGAATTCCCAGATTTGCTGTGGCTGCCCTGGATCCCTGGCAGTGCCCAAGGCCAGGCTGGACACTGGGGCTGGGAGCAGCCTGGGACAGTGGGAGGTGTCCCTGCCATGGCAGGGGTGGCACTGGGTGGGCTTTAATGTCCCTCCCAACCCAAACCAGCCTGGGATTCTGGAATCTCGATGGCCCCAGGGCAGGACACACAGAGAAGGTATTTGAGCAGTCACTGTCAAGGCTCTTCCCAAGTGTAATTCCAGTTTATTTTCCTTTGACACAGGGAACAGAACAAACTTCCCAGTCTGGTGAAGGCTCACTGGGGATGAAAATTCCTCTCCTCAGCTGGGGGTTCAGGAAATGCTGCACAAAACACCCTCAAAACCCTCTGCAGCACCTCCATCCACGTTTGTCAGAGAGAGAAAACATGATTCAAGGAAGACACCTTTGCTCTCCAAACTGAGACTTTTTTACAAATAGAAGTAAAATTCAGTTATCCAAAGTGCCAATTGCCACTATGCAAAACAACTATTTGAAATGGATGAAAATTAGGATTTTATATTAAATCAAACCTACTTAGCAACTAAATTCACCTCTTTTTTTCAACATTCAGAACTTTTAAGCTTGTTAAAAGTTCAAATTCTTGCAATTTCTGGGGCAAGAATTATTTTAAAAGCCTGTTTTAAATTTCCACAGAACAAGTAAAATATTTTAAGTATTATTTCAGCCTTTGTGCACATATAACAACACATGTTATCCACCCTGCTAAAATTCATTGCATAATTAGAAATTCAAATTAAAGCCAGCGAGTTCTCAGTGGAAAGAGCACAAATAAAAAAACTGAAAGAAAACCATCATCAAAACGAGAAATCCATAAACATTTGATAAATTTGGCAGTTGAAAAGAAGCCCCAATAAAAGGAAATTTTTCATACTTGTTGCCACCTGCCCACCCGACTGCTTTGCATAGCTAGAAAAGAGCAAAATAGAGGCCAACCTATTTAACTAAACAGTTTTTATTAAAGTAAAAGAAAAGCAAGAATCTATAAAGTAGCAAGTGATCCTATTAGTTCCACCAGACTAAAATCATACAGTCTACGTATGTGGTCCTTTCAGCCACATCTGTTATGAGCCATTTTGATACCCAAAAGCAGAGAATATTTGACTATATTTATCAGGCACTGAGTGCAAATCAGGCTTTTTCTCCTCAATAACTCCTGGGAGAACGGGTAGGTTTAAAAAAAAAAAGCAGTCAGAATTATAAACCATTTGTATTTACCACAGTTAAGGCCGAAGTACTCTTGAATTCCACGATTTTCTCTTTGAGGAATATGTAAAATGCAATAAAGGCGCACGGTACAAAATTAAAGGCAGCAATCTGATAGCATAATTCAAAGATAATGAGTTAAATATCCAATATCCAGAACTGGATCTGATAAATGGTAAATGCTTGGGATTTTCATCACCTCACATTTAGTGCCTCGGTCCTGAAGTTTCCCTTAAATAAACTCCAGCGAATTCTTTGCACAAAATGCCCTATTCTTGACTGCTCTTTCAGCCAGAGATTGAAATGCAGATCCCAAAAATAGATCAGTCACTTATTTCAACTCTAGACCTTTGAAAATCCAGATCAATTGCCTTTTGTCATCGTCTTTATATGGAGAGTAAGAAATTTCTGCTCAGCACCATGGAAAAGCTCTCGGAGCCCTTTGGAAGGGGCAGCAGCATCGATAGCTCGAAACGTCCGTGTGCTGTTTCACGGGAATTTATTGACATTTTGGGAATATTCACCCATATTTTAATCTCTGTGCAAAAGCACAGGTGCCATACAATTTACAGCACGCATTAAGCAGCTTTCAAGTCCTGAGGTTTGCCCTAAGCTTGGGATTTAGGATTCGAAGCAGCGCAAACTTCTCCCGTTAAAATCAGCGCCGGGAGCCACGTTCAGCACAAACCCGCGGCTCGCATCTCCTCCGTCCCCTCGGTAATGAAGTCTGGGAAAGAAATCACAGACACCCAAGTGGTTTGGCAACTGTAAGTGACAGAAGCTGAGCTAAATCCTCTGTTTACACTGGGGATTATCCGGGCGGATTGTGCGGCGCTGCCGGGGCCGGCGCTGGTCAGGGGACGCTGCTCCCCGTCCGCCCGTGGGGCAGCCCCACAAAGCCCCGGCCTGGTAGGAAGTGACCCAGAAGGAGCTGCCGAGCAAGGATTTACACAAAGGCAGCCTGCCTCAGAAAAACTCCATATGACCATGAACTGGCCGGCAGGGCCTGCCAGGAGGCCTAATTACAGCCCTACAGAGCCCGCTAACAAAAGCTGGAGAGCTTTAGCCCAGGGATGATCTGCTTTCTACTGACTTGAGAGAGTCCATATAGAGGCACGAAAAGAAAGAGGTTTAGCTTGGAAATTCTCCCAAGAGACAAAGCATTGTCGCTCAGTCTGGAAGGCCCACATGGAACACACTTCAGATGGGCTTAAACATCCCACCCTCTCCAAATTAACATTCAACTATTGCCTGCTTAACATCTGCTCGGGCACGGCGACTTGGGGGAGGCTGTCAGAGGAGCCTAAAAAAGCTCCCCGGCACCTCAATATTAAGAAATCTAATTCAATAAATTGTGCGACTGTGAATTTATAGCTGGGACCAACAGCTTCGGAGGAATGACGGGTTTTGTGAATCAAAAATGGGTTGCCTTGAGAATTAAAGTGTTTCAGTTCCTCCCAATATTGCCCTGCTTAATGAGAACAAAATACTGAAATTAATCTGCACTTACCAAGAAAAAAAAATTATTTAATGAAGTCAGCTTGAATGCAAGACTTGGAGAAAAACCTTCTTCTCAACACCCTATTACCTAAATATAAAAATGTCCACCCTACCCCTCCTACCTCACAGACAGAGGTGAATATTTTTCATTTTACCTGCTCTCCTAATGAGAGACCAGAGTCACAATTCCCATCTCAAAATACACCAGGAGGAAAAAAAAAATCTCAATAATAAGAGCCTGTTTTACTACTTGCTGATTTCTGCCTTTTAGAGAAAGCAGTTGCTATTTCCTAAAATAATATCTGGGTTAAATTCTAAAAGCAGATTTTCTCAAGATCCTAAATATCTCCACAAAGGAAATTTGGATAGGAAAATCAAGACAAAGGAATTCAAGAGCAGCTGTGGCTGCCCCTGGATCCCTGGCAGTGCCCAAGGCCAGGCTGGAGGGGGCTGGGAGCAGCCTGGGACAGTGGGAGGTGTCCCCATGGCAGGGGTGGCACTGGATGGGATTTAGGGTCCCTCCCAGCCCAAACCATTCCACGATTCCACGATGCCAGCAGGGATGAAGCAGGAAGGGACTGTCCCCAGTGGCCCTACAGCCCTTGCTGGTGATTTGGAGCCCCTGTTTGTTTGCCCAAACCACGGAGGAGCAGCGTGTCCCCAAGAGCAGATGCACGGATAATCCACTGGGAACACAGCACAGCCTCCTATTCCCACCTCGTGGGACTGCAGCAATCCCTCTGAAGGGCACAGATATCCCTGAGCTCAGCCCCAGGTTTGGGATGGAGTCTGTCCAGAGCCCTGTGCACACCAACAACAGCTCCACTCACCTTACTGGAGCACAGAGCTCATTCCAATTATGCTCAAGAAAGCATCACCACAACAGCAACAGCAATGAACCTGCTGATCCTCAACCCCCAAAAAAGCTGCTGGATAATGGCTCAGCATAAATTTATTTTTAAGTTTTAAGATTAAAAGGTGTTGATTTTGCAAGGAGTAAACACACAAAATACATTGAAGCAACATTATGAGCATTTCCAACCTCTTCGCACAGCAATTAAATAAAAATTAAATGTAATTGACTGAATTGCAGGACTTGGGAAGAAGGTGGGGGATGAGCTCATAAATGCCTGAGATGACCAAGACTTAAATAAAGCCAGGAAGGAACTTAATTCTGTATCTTGGATGGCAAGAGACACAAAGAGATGAAATCTCTTCTGTTCTTTATGAACAATGTGCAGCTTCAATCTAAGATCCAGCCCTCAGAGGTGAATATTTAAATTTAACAATGTCACAGACCTTTGATAAGCTTTGGAAAATTTTGGAGCCCAGGTCATGATGATATACAACCCCCAGTTATCTTTTGTACATCTCCCAGGTGTGAAATTAAAAAATGAGCTGTGATCGATGGCAGCAGAATACACAAATTGTGCTTTTGAGGTCAGGGCTGTCACATCCATTTCATAATTACATGCTCCAAAGATTTATTAAAAGTTCTGGAGAACAAGGAGTGTGTTGGAAGAGAGACAATTCAAAAGGCTGGATGGATTTTGGAAAAAGAAATCCATCAGCAATGTGAGGAGATTCCTCAAAACAGAGGGTTTCCAAAAAGAGAAAAAAAGTTAAATAAAAAATAGTTGTACTGATTTAGAACAATGCTAAAAAATTAAGAAAAGTGAAAAAAAAAACCAACAAATTTTTGATAGCACAGAATAAAGTCTCAGTAGCAGCAGAAGGCAGAGGAAAAACATGAGGTTTTAGCATAAAAAATTACTTATTTTTATTTCCTTAGAGAGTTTTACTAAGTGCCAGTGATGATGCAAACCAATTTAATCTTAACCTGAGATTTCAGCGAGCTACGGAGAACAGGATCAGCATTTGCCAAACACAAAGGGATAAAATCCCACCTGACAGCACAAAAATGAAGTAAATTTGTGAAGATTCTCATTTACTCACCAGCTGCCTCCAGGACCAGCTGCAGCCTGGCCTTGGCCTGTTCAGCAGGAGTCTGCAAGAGAGGACGGATCAGCTCACACCTGGCTGGACACGGACACTGCAGGTGTGACACTCCCACCCCGAGAGCTCCCCCTCCACCAGAGACTCCACACCCACACCAGCCAGAGGAACTGCCAGGCTGGAGTCACACTGAGGGAGGAATTAGCACAGGAACCCTCAGGACTGACCCCAAACCCCAAACTCCACATCCCATCCCCACGAGGGAGCTGGGGCACCGTGAGCAGCCCACGCCCAGCTCCTCTCCCAGCCCTCCAACCCCAAATCCCACCCGGCTCCTGCATGACCCCGCTCCACACAAACACACAGCTCCCCAAAACGCCCCAAAAGCGCGTTTAACGTGATTAATACGGCGAGTTTTTCACACTTCTCCCTTATCCGGGGTGATTTTCCCCTCTCCTGAAGGCATTCCTGAGGAGCACACTGCTGGCCCCGGCCCCACTATGCTAATGAGTGCCAGGGATGTTGCACTGTGGCCAATGTGTTTGCCAGCCCTCGGAATGTGAAGCCACTCAGACGTTGCCACAGTTAAATTGCTACACAAACCCTATTTGTCACGCAGTTCACACGTTGATTATTTCTGGAAGCGGCGGAGAAGTTTGGGAGATTTCAGCTCTGCACTAAAACTAAAACCAAAACCTGACGGGAATTCTTGGTGGTGTTTTAAAGCTTAGGAAATTCTTCTCGAGATCTTAATATCTGCACAAGGGAAATTGAAATAGGAAAATAAAGACGAGAGAAGCTGTGGCTGCCCCTGGATCCCTGGAATGTCCAAGGCCAGGCTGGACACTGGGGCCTGGAGCAGCCTGGGACAGTGGAAGGTGGCACTGGCTGGGATTTAAGGTTCCTTCCAGCCCAAGCCATGCCATGATCCCACGATTCCAACTGAGCAAAGCTCCTTGCTAGGAATGTCCCAACTGGTGATGCTCTGCGGGGCCTCACCACCCTCATCTACACCCATGAGGAGAGGCTGAAAATGACAGAACAATTCCATTTCTACTCCAAGAATTTACACACTGCTCCTTCCAGTAGGAGAGATGCTGCATTAAAATGCAATTTAAACAAAGATGCAGATTTTGTCTGTACAGAGATCTAACATTTTTAGTTCAGAATTTTGCTGTTCGCATAAACGCAGAGTTACTGGGCAGAAGTTGTTATTGTAGCTGCTATATGGATCCTACCATTAGACCTGACCACTAATCCTGGTGGCAGCAAGAAATACCTTGAAGTTTATCATAAATTATCTTCCCATTTCTTCCTCTTGCCATGAACTAATCATTGCAATCTGTTCTGGCATCTTAAATACGTCACGGGAGGAAAGGAAGGAGAGGAAGGGAAAGATCTGCTTTTTATCCAGAACCAACTTGCCCAGCTTCAGTTTCAGAGAAGCTTTGCTTGGGTTTGTGGTTTCTCCATTCCATGACAACCTTAAATTTAAAAAAACCCACCAGGATTAGCTGAGTTTGGCAAAATTGTGCAGGACAAGCAGAGAAGGAAAAGTGTTCGGTGTCAAACTCCACCTGTGCTCACGTCTGCACGTGAACAGCCCAAGTCTTTGTGCACCTCATCCATCAGGGGGGCTCTGGCATCCCAAAACACAGTTTCCTATTCCTACAGCAGTTACCCAGTTCAGATATTTAACCAAAAACCCCTGGATCTCTCAAATCCCTGGATCCCTTCCTGCTGGCCACACAACCACCGCTGTTCAGTGCCAGCCACCGGAGGAAGATGTTCCACTGACAGCTTTTAGGGCACTCCTGTCCAGCACCACCATACCCCCAGGAATTCCATGAAAAAGCCAATGCCAAGCAGGCTCCAGAGGAGGAGAAGGGAGGCAACAACAGCTGTACCAACGTCACCTCTCAGCACCAAACACAGAGCTCCACAGCACCAACACAACCGACCCCGCTGCTCCGAGGAGCTCCACGAGCTCCAAACGCCTTTCCCACTCCTCCCATGGAGGTGTGGATTGGGATAAGGGAGGGAAGACTCAAATCCTCCTTTCACTCAGCAATATCCCACTGGGAGCAGCCCAGGCAGTTGCTCTGGAGGCATCTTCCCCTCTGCCCTCGCTCCAGGTGTTAATTACTCCACGGGCATCGTTCACCCGCCGGAGAACTCGGCACAGCCACCTTTGCATCAATCAATACACCCTGAACAAGGAGTGAAAGGAGGATTCTGAAATAAAGGTGACTGGCGTGGCCCCAGAAAACATCTCTCCAACTGGTGGATGAGGCCGGCACTCGGAGAAGAAAGGCCAGAGAGGATTTCAGCTGAAAATCACAATTAGAGCCTCAAACAAGCCGGCAGCAACGTGTGAGAACAAGCAGCTACCCGAGGTCGGTATTGATTTAGGGGACCATTAAGTGAAAAAATTCAGCAAGACCCTCAGGAAACTTCAAAATGGTGAAATGATTGGTGGAGGAAACATCACCAGAGCGATGTCGAGCAAAATAAACCCTTGTACTTTCCTTGTGGTCTTAAGCGTAACACAGAAAGAAAAGAATTCAAAGAGAGTAAAAGGAAAAACAGAAGTAAATATTTCTAGTGGCAGCTGGTGAAGGAGCCCGCTAAATGTAAAAGCGGGAGAGGAATTCCTTAAAATTCCTTAACAAGCACAGTGTAAAATGACCTGAGGTCATCCCCAGCAATGAATTTGAAATGTGTCCAAAGTGTCTGGTGAGACACTGGAATCCCAGCTCAGAGAACGGTGGTGCTCCATAGGACACCATCAACCAGAAATACCCCTGTGATTAATAACAGCCTTTAATATTTCAAGCGAAATTTTGATTAGATCATTCAATTTTTAATGGCTGATTTATGAAGATGCGACACATCCTTGACTTGTATTTCTCTGCAGTTCATCCACTGCATTCCATCACTACTCCTTTCATCAAGAGTTATTTTTAATAAAATTACATTAAACCAGAGTCTCACAACTTTAAATTTGGTGGGTTTTGTGTAAAAATCCCCCCACAAGTTGCCTGTCACTCACAGCTCCAGGAAACAAGTGCTGAGTGTGACGGGCAGCTCCAGAAGTGCCAGGAGAACCATGGCTGGCTTTCCAAATATTCCCCTTCAAGGGAGGTTCAGCTTCTCAATTAATTAATAGATTAGAACAAACACTTTAATTCAGCTCTAGATTGTATTTTTAAAAATTAGTCCTGCTATTTGGGATGAATGGTAAACGTTTTTGACAAGAGAAAACAATATTAAAGTGAAAACTTGACAACACTGAGGAAAAAAATTTGAGAAACACAAAATTTATGCAGAGAGTCCAAGTTTCTGCTGGAGCCAACCACTGGGAGTGTTGTGGAGCAGAGCATGTGGCTCTGGGCAGCACTGGAAAACTTTTATCCCAGGATTCCAGCAGTTCATGATGCTGCAGCATTCCGAGTCGGAATGTCGCCTTCCTGAATTTTTATCATTACAGAATTTCACACAGAGAATGTCAGATACATGCTAGACCTGGACAGGTTCCACTCCTCCTGCTCATCCCTGACACTGGTGGGGTGAATTTACCTACAGGACTTTTCTGTCTGAAAACATCTGGATAAAAGCCCAACAAACCTCTGGTGATGGTGATCAGTTTTGGGGAGTTTTACACAAATCTCTTCTCTTTACATTTGATAAAGACAAATCCAGCCCTTAGCATTCCCAGGAAAACCTGCTACCTGGAACTCTAATTCCATGTCGCAGAGAGGATGGGGGATGTCAAACCTGTTTGATGAAAATAATCAAGCTCCTAATTTAAAAACAGGTAAAAATTGAAAATGGAATGTGAGCTGGGGTTGTATCCACTGCGGATCTCCTCACGTCAGTTCCCAGGGTTCCAATTCGTCTGGATGCAAGTGGAGATGGTAAAATTCCAATTTAAAAGCCAAATCCCAACAATACCCCAAGGAGTCAGTAAATAAACACTAATTAAATAACTCCACATCAGAGCACAAACCCATCCTCCTGCTTCAACTCCAGCCTCTCATCCCTTTCCTGGGGACATTTATCCGACCTTTCCCAACGCCTGATCAGCTCAAAAAAAGGTTAAGGAGGAGTGTAACAAGAAAAAGAGAGAACAAAACCCACGTTCCCCAGCTGTCTGAGGAGGTGGCTACCCAAAACTACTGGGAATAATTCCAAAGCGGGTCAGAAACCAGCAGCAAATGTTTAGAATGAATTCCAGGGGGGGGAAAAAAGCCAGCAAGGCTGAGAATACAGGAGAAATTCCCAAGTGGAATCATAAGAGAGGTTTCCCCAGAGGAATGAGGCCTGAGAGAGGCTGTGGTTGGCTGGGAGGAAGGGAATTGTTCAGCAGGGATAAATCCAGGGGTTGTGGAATTGCATGGATGGAATTCACACAGAGGGAGGAAGGGAATTGTTCAGCAGGGATAAATCCAGGGGTTCTGGTATTGCATGGATGGAATTCACATGGAGGGAGGAGGGCAAAAGGGAACAAATCCCATTCAGGGACTGCCCAGGACAAACAGCCACGTCCCAGGAGCCAATTCCATCACCCCCCTCACACACATGGGGCTTGGAAAGAGCAGCTGCTGTTCCCATGGAAGTGCCAAACGTTGGGATCTGAGTCCTGTGCAGGACAAGAAAATCCATAACCAAGGCACAGAACAACCAAATCCCACCTCTCCCAGAAGAGCTGCCTGCTCCTGAGGAACTGGAATGGAGTTCCAGCTGCAGGGGGGAGGTGGCAATGACACTGAACAACAACATCCCATCCAGTTTATACAAAAATCCTGTATTTTGGGATGCAGGAGCCTGGCAGGCCTGACCAGCTGGAGTGGTCACAGCAGCCCAGAGCAGGATAAACACAATTCCCACCAGGAAGAACTTCTCTGCCTCGCTGCATTCCCAAAATCCAGCACCAACCCAGGAAAACCTCAGTTTGGGGTCGTGGACAGCCAAAAGGAGACCTCAGGTGTCAGGGGTGGGAAGAGCTGAGGGGGAAATCAAACAGAGGGGGTACACCAATAATTACATTTGAATATATTCTATGGTCAGGGGCCTGCCCTCCCCTGGAATATTTTCCATCCCACTTCCAGCAAATCCCAACAGGAGACAGCAACAAAGGAGCCTAAGCCCAGCCAGCTTTTAAACAGAGTTTGATCAAACTACGGAAAAGATTGTGGGACAGGTTTATCACAGGAATGCTGGATTCCTTTCCTGCCATTTACTCCTCTTTGGGTGATTAAAAAAAATAATTACCAAAGAAACTGAAAATAAAGAACTTATTTGTATAAGAAGACACTTCACAGAAGGATAAAATATTAAAAATAAAACCAGAGGAGATTGAGAATTTGCAGTTGTCATCTTTTCCTGACACAAGTCTTTGAGGGTGGCAAATTCCAGATCGACAGAGGAACGTTTTCCACATTAAAAACATAAAAAATAAAATCCCAGAGAAGAATCCCTAATCTGAATTAATAGCACAGGAATATAATAAGCACATCTGGCACTAACTGAATTAAAGCCCTGCATTTTCAGACATAAATCAGCTGAAAAGATTGGATAGGAAAATGATATTTATGTCTGAGTTTTTCCTGTGATACAAATAATCAACAACAACACTCAGGAAGAGGCACTGGCAGGAGTGTCCTGACTGGATACTGATCCACCTGCTCCCAAAAAAATCAACTTAAATTTATCAAAGTGAAGTACAAGTGGAGAAAAATCATGTAAAACATGGAATAATGGCAATTTCCGTCCATGGAATGCACAGATGTTCTTGGTCCTTCCATAGAAATAAAGAATCCAGCATCAGGAATGGACTAATTAGGAAAGGGAAATCATTAACCAAAAAGATGGACAGAAAAACCGAAATTTTAGTTTATGTAAAGGCCACAGAAAATACGACCAATGACGAAGGGAAGAGTCCAGCTTAATTAGAAACCAACACCACAGAGAAGGGAAAACTCAGTTATGGAATGTGGCTCCTCCAGCCAGAGCCAGGAAAAAACATCTGAACCTGGACAGAAAGGATGGAGAACTTTCCCAGAGTTCTCTCCAAAACTGGGAAGGACAGAGACGACAAGGATAAGGCCCAATCCTTAAATTCAGAGCCCAAGGAGGAATGACAGAATGAGGCAGAACTATAAAATCCCAGCTCTAAACACTGAGTGGAATGTCCGAATTTCCTGCTAAAACACCACAGGATATTCAGACCCCAAGCTCTCCATCCGACGAGATTTTCACACAAATTTAGGATTAAAGGCAAATCATCCTAAATGATTCCCAAACATCACCAGCACTTTCACCTGAGCCCCAGCTCAACAGCTGAGGATCCCCCAAATCCTCTCCCTCCTCTCACCCAGGACACAAACTGCCATTAAAACGTTTGGATTTGTTAAATTTAACCATGGGTTTTTAATTTCACTCCACTGAACCAGGAGTCGCTTCCCAGAGCAAGGTGGGTTTTCACCCAGGATCTCCAGAGAACCCTGGAACACCAGGTGGGAGGAAAAATCCCATCTTGTTGCCACTAAAACCAGCCCCAAATGCGAGGAATAAGCAACAATGGATGAGTGGAAGCAAATCAAAGGCAGCAGGGAATGGCTGTGGCAAACAGCCCGGGTGGCTCCAGCACACGGACGGGATTTTCGGGATTCAAAGCAGTTTCTGCAGCAAGGGCTCCTTTAAAAAGGACCAGAAAACAACAATGTGTTCATTTCGGTGAATATTCCTGAGAAAAAGCAAGGAAAAAGGCCTTCCTGCTCGGAGTGGATACAGCAAAATGGATTAACCACCCAGCAGAAACAGGGAGAGCTGTAAATAAGATTTTAGAAAATTAATCGGTGAATCCAGGTCTTTTAAAAAGGAAAAATTCCTGGAAGTGTTAAACTTCCACAGCCATAAACTCTGCGTGGGTTCTTTAGTAAGAGAGGAAATGTGGATAATATTGCATCTAGATATACACTAAAGGCTAAAAAATTACCTCCCCTCTCTCTATTTCCTTGCAGCCTGGAATATCATCCCTCAGATTTACATCAGCATGGAAATACAGCCACAATTACCAAAAAATTCAACATTCTGATAAAGAGCTGGCAGAACAGAGATTTCTGCATCAACATCATCTGCTCATTATTCTATAAATTCATCTATTTCTTGATTTAACCTTTGAAAATTAAAGCTAGAATGATCTTCACTGCTTACAAAAATGATAAAATTATTCATATTTAACTCTTAAATATGGATTTTTATCTTTTATCACTGTTTTAAATTTCCGCTGCGTTATGCTACAACAAAGTCGTGGGAGAATATAAAAATAGCAGCAGATAAACACAGGTTCTGAAATGAAAATTTTTAATTAACACATCATAAATTGCTTTGGAAACTGCTTCAGCCAAGGCTGGACTGGCTGGAAAAACAAGAGCACAACCAACAGGTAAGTGGGATTAATTAACAACAGCAGGAGTTAATACTTGAATTACTGCTTGATTTTTTCCACTAAGAGAGGAGTTTTCTCTAAATAAATTAGATTTTTTCAGAAAAAGGGAATCCTGTCCCTTTTGGAATCTTTGCATTGAAATGCAGCAATTGAAAAGTAATAGAAAAAAAAAACATTCTGAAAATGAAAAGCATTTCAAATATCACAAGGATCCAGTGAGCTCTAAATTAGCATTCAGTTTCACAATAGTCTGATAATCTACCCCAAATCATGCCTAACTAGACAGGAATTAATCTGAATTTAATCAAGATTATACACCTTGAATAAAAGTGCATTTTCTCTTTGCTCTCAGATTCAATGATAACTCAGCCCCGCTGCACCATTTTTTGGGATGTCACAGATTTGCTGGTTTAACTTTTCAAAAAGCAACTTGTGTTTCGTGCTTTTGGCTGCTTCTTCTGACAAATAAACACAATATAAAATGTGCAGGGCAAAACATGATTATTCTTAGGAGCACCTGCATCAAATCAGGGTGCAGGGATTTGTATTTTAGGTGCAGACCACAGAGAGTTGGGCAAATTTATGCTTCATCTCAGTATTGTGCCAAGGTCTCTCTTCAGTATCTGCAATAAAATGCATTCAGATCAAAGATCTCCACGCAAAATCCCCAAAAGGAGAGCAGAAAGAACCCCCCAAAAAGATGAATTCGGTGGTGGCCTCAATAATTAGATTAATAATCAATTACACTTCTGCCAAAGTGTTTGTTTGCTGCAGAAAACCCTCCCAGGGAATGCATTTAGATTTGGGGACTGTGAAGCAGCCACTGCCCTCCATAAAGTTCCTTTATATATTTTTCCACAATATGCACAAAACCAGAATATGAAATCAGAAACATTTTACACATTCTCATACTTCAGAGAGCACTAACAGCATTTTACTCGTCGAAAGCACTTTATCTTCATGTCTCTATAAGGCAGAGTTGGTGCATAATAATGTAATTTATATTGCCTAAATGTTATTTTGGGAGCATTGCATCATTTCTCAAACTTCATGACCTTTACAATTTTCTAAACTTTTATTTCCCTCATTATTCTGAACAGATTTCATTACATATTTTGAATGTAAACAACCCTGAATAATGATGGCCCCCATTACGTATGTACAGCTCTGACAATCGCGCGCGGGGCCGAGATGGAAACCCAGTGCATTAATTTACCTCTCATCCGCCGTAACTGCACTCCCATAAAAAGTTTTATACTCAACTCACATAAATCACGGGGAAGAAAAATGAGAAAATCTGGTGGCTAACTCATCTTCCACCATTCTGCGAAAATGAAATTCACTGAAATACCTATCAAAACTGCAATCATCAAGAGATAATGTCTTCTTAGGTCTATCTGCACTTTCCGATTTAATTTCCTCCATGCCCTTGACATCCACAGATACCATTAAGATTAAGAGCAGCGAGTAACTGAGCAGTTCTCAGATTTTGATATATGGGGCCCAGGCACTAAATGTAATATCATCATTTGAAAATTAATGCAATATTTCTTTTGTTAGTTTTTCCACTCGCAAAGCGGGATGAATACTCGGGGTTCTCGCCGGTAATTTCCCCATCAGAATGCCGTGCAATTATGAGGAGATGTGCACCTGGGCAGAGGTCACCCAAATTACTCCATCATTTAATGAGCACCGAGATCAAACCCGAGCACACTGTTGCTGCCGAGAGACGCCTCGCAGCCTGCTACATCAAATCTGATGGAATCATTAGAGTAATAAGCAGGAAAATCTGTTTGCAGATTAACCTCTGGTTTCATGCTGCTTTCATCTAATGGGGCGCTGTGGAAATCTTGTCAGCTTTTCATCAGCCACGATCAAATTACGGGAATTGCGAACAAACCGCCGGCACGATTGGAAACAACACCCGCACGTGCCGGGGGTTTTATGCAGATGCCAGGGAAAATCACACTCTTTATATTTTACAGCGTTATTTACTTCAGCTGATCACTGCTCCCATCCGTCTGCAGGGCCACCACGGGGACGCTCCCATCGGCCTTTTCCAAATTTACAGTGAAAAACAGGAGTCCAACGGATTTATGGAGCAAATACGAGCGGGGTGACAAAGGGAGAGCAAAATAAAGGCACAAAGGTGACGGGGAGGAAAGGTCACAGGGTCCCCAGCGCAGCCAAGGGCAGGGGAGGCAGCTCTGCCTCGGTGGTAAATGAGAGTGATCAAAGTTTACTTTTTAATAAAGACACAGAGACATTAAAGTGCTGTTTCATGTGGAGCAGCTCTGGTTTCAGAGCGCACTGGTAATGGGAAGTGACGGGGTAAAACTCGCTTCTCTTACCAAGTTTCCACAAAATTTGTCACTGTTGGAACAACAAACTGCTGCAACCCTTTGAATATTCTGCCACCAACACGTTCTGCCTCTGCTGGTTTGATCCCACAGCTGCTTGATTCACATCTGCAACTAACAGCAGCAAAACCTCACAACAAATAAAAGTGGCATGCGCACGCGAGTTTAACACACCTTCGGTGCAGCGGGTTCTCCACAAATCCTCGGGATCCAGAGCCCCTCTGCAGGAGCAGCCTGGATTCCACCCCCGTGGGCAAACAGGAGGCATTTTCCACGGATAAGACATTGACCTTCTGCGGCGTGATTCCCTGATATGAACCCGACGCAGAGCTCCTGGAGGAGCTGGGCAGGGTGCAGGTGCCCTGGCAGGAGCCAAGGGCCAGGCTGCTGCTGGGCAAGGGGAATGTCAGGAATGCCGACCCTGGCACGGCCAGAGGGTCCATCAGCCTCTGACACCTGACGAGCTGGGGACACCGGGGGTCCCCTCGCAGTGGGGGACACAGCCAGAGCCAGCACTGCTCCTCAAAAAGCACCTCCCAAGCTGGTGCCTCCAGCTGGACACTCGGGGGCTCTCCAGCCTGTCCAAGTGGGAATTTGGAATGGCCCTGGGCACAAATGTCACTCTGGCCATTGGTGGAAAACCTCTCCACCCCCACCTGTCTCTTCCTCTCAGACTGGGACAACATTTCCAACTGGAAATCTCAGCCACTGCTCAGCACAGCTATGGAAAACCTCAGGAGAACTCATTTTAGAGATTCACACTTTGAGAAATATGTATCGACCTTGAAGTGAAACCACCCCTTATTAATTAATAAGTGAAGAAAATCAGAGGGGTTTTTCTTCATAAATTCATGGAATGGTTTGGGTTGGAAGGACCTTGAAAATGCTCCGGTTCCAAGCCCCAATTCAGGTCACTGTAATACAACCACCAAATTCCAGTAAAGTATTATTTATAAAACTGTGATTTATCAGGGAATCCTCGAATCATTTGGGTTGGAAAAGCCTTCCAAGCCCATTGAGTGCCACCATTAACCCTGACCATGTCCCCAAGTGCCACATCCACAGGGCTTTTACATTTCTCCAGGGATGGGGGTTCCACCACTGCTCTGTTCCAGTGCTTGACCACCCTGTCCACAAAGGAATTTTCCCCAATATCTGACCTAAACCTCCCCTGGAACAACTCGAGGCCATTTCCTCTCGTCCACTGTGCAAACAGTTGAACAGAAAAGATCCTTTTTAACTAAGTTTGATCAATCCTACATTCTGGATACCTGAAAAATGTGAGCATCCAGATGGGAGGCTCCGGAACGTGCCCAACTCCTGCTCTCCACAGTGTGGTTTTAATCAGGAATAACACAGTCCACAATTATGTGATGGCAAGAGATGACTTTACACACTCTGATCACCACATTTCTCAGCCTGGTTGCTGGAACACGATGACAACTCTCATCTCTATTCCATATGCAGATAAAATTGATGTTTAAGTTACTTAAATGTTTTTTAACGGACATAAAATGTTATTTCCTTCTCATCTAATGTTTATTTTGCAGGAACAAACACAGGGACCTTCAGGTCCTCTGTGTTTATTTGCATCCTGGGAGACTGCAATGGTTTAGGTTGTAAACTCATGCTGGTTAACAACATTTTGGGCTCAATGCAACAAAAACCAGACAAAATCCAACGGCAGAATTCAGTGTTTGTCTACAAAAACACCAACATTTATAGTCTAAAGAGTAGGAGTAAAACACTAATCAGTTACAAATAATAGTTCATCTGCCTAACCAATATTTAGCACTATTTTATAATAGGGCCCAACCTGATTATTTCCACAAGTTCTTAATGTTTTGAAAACTTGCAAAAGGTGAGTTGTTATTTTATTATAACCTTGCCAAAAATACCTCAGCAGTGGCTGTGCTCTCACACTTCCCACTCCATAAGGGATCTCCTATGTATCCACCACCTTTTAGGAAGGAGAAGATCAGGAAGACTCAAGTTGAAGACTTGAGTCTAATGTTCAAGCACCAAATTAAAGGTCAGACACAAAGGGGCATGAAAATTATAATTCCCAAAGAGCAGCACAATGATTTTCCTAAGGGAATTCTTTCAGGTTTAATAATTAGGACATGTGAGATAAAATGTCTTCTATAAAAAAAAAAAATAGTGAGAAATCTTATTTTTAAATAAATACATTTCAATAGGGGAAAATCCCAGCCCTCCATTCAGCCTCCACAAGAGACAATTCCAGCCTGCAGAACATAATTGACCAGCATGGAATTTTGCCAGGACAGCAAGATAAACATAATTACTCATATTAAGAGCATTAATTAATTGTTTGTGACCACAAATAATTGGCTGCTTGGTTTGCAGCTCATTAGGAAGCCAAGGACTCTGTCAGACGTCGCTGCCCAGGGGCCACCCCAGGAGCAGGGGGCTGTGACAGCACAGGTGAGAAACCCAGAGCAACGAGCAGTGAGGGGCCAACACGGCAACCAAACCCCATCCCACAGGGATCTCC